>JAUMHI010000040.1:26479450-26500775 GCA_032359435.1 Enteromius unitaeniatus
TGTAATTACTTTACACATCCCTAAACCTACCCATCTCCACCCGGATCACATTGTTCCAATTACTCATATATATTGTACAAATTGTAGTTATATAATTCCTGTTACGTGAGGACTTAGTGAAGTGAAAAAGGTATTGGGTAACACTTTATTTTAAGATGTCCATAATACAGAGTAATTACCTAGTAAGTACTTTTTTTTAATTACCTAGCCATTGTACTTACATACGACTAAACATACTTACCATTTGCTTACAGTTTGTAAGTATATAGATGTAATAGGCAGCTACTGTTACACATTTGTTACTTATCTAACCAAAAGATTGTCACATATATGTTGCAGACTTTACAGAATGTACTTATAAATTCAAATACACAGGCTTAAGCTAATAAAGTGTATCAAGATTGAACTTAAGTGTAAGTAGGCTATCTGTGTAACAGACTCAGTTTGTAACACGTGTAACAGTAGCTGTCTGTTACATATAGATAATTGCAAACTTTAACTACAGGCTGTTCCATAACTTCCATACGATTCCACAATGACAAGCACATTTACAATGGCTACTACTGCGTACCTGATTAGAGAACATATTAGACAACTTAAAATGAACTGCTACCAAGTGGGGGTAACCAATGTCCTGTTGCACATTTGTACATACACATAAAATATTGAGGGGTGTTACATGTCTGCAGTTACAGAAATATTAAAGCTACTGTGGTTACCTACTATGTACACATCTAGCTACTATTTAAGTACACAGGTATTAACAACACTTAATTTTAAGTGGGATTCATTCCTCTTTTTCATTTAGTCTAGATGCACTAAAATAACTAATATAAATAAAACGTTTTATAAACACAAAAAGACAAAGCAAAATGACTAAAACATTATTAAAACGGAGGAAATAAAATAAAAATAAAATATTTACAAAAACTATAATACTATAATGCTAAAATATTGTACCGGTAGCCTACTGGTCTGAAATGCATATATAATCCAAATATCCAAAAATCCATATATATATTCCTCAAGTCCATTCACTAAGAACAGTGTAGCAGATTGTTTTACACACACACACACACACACCTGAGATGAGCTGCAGCCAGGGTTTATTTGTCTCTTGCTGGATTGTGCGGCTCATTTCAGCTCCATTAGAGCAAAACGAGCAGCACATGAGGAGAACAGAATGACGGGTGACGAATATGACCTCCATATGGAGCCACTGAGTGTTTGAGTGACAGGAGCTTTCCTCCTTGACATCATCATCATCATATATGCTGATGCTTCAGATCTAGAGGAACGTCTCGATGATTGAAATATCCCATTATTTTTCATCATGTAGGCAGAAATCTATTCCGCTCCTTTCCCAAAACATGAATGTTGGTTCAGTGCCGTGACTCCTCCAGCGATCTGTGAGCTGCATGATGACGAGGTTACATCCAGAACCCGAAGTATCCATTTTAAAATGATGGATGATTTTCTTCTTTTAGTAACCCATCTATTATCTGCTACTTTAGAGGAATAGTTCACCCAAAAACCCTGAAAATGTCTTTGCCTGTTTGTTTCTTCATCAGATTTGGAGAAAACAGTCTATCTCTGTTGTCTCTCACATCAAAATCCACCCACGTATTAGTTTAGAGCTGTTTCGGACTGCTTTTGGACTTTGTCTGCTTGTTCAGACTCTAAAATAATTATTATTGGTTATGGACTCAGTCTGAAGTTAAAAACTGTCTTAATGATGGATTTATTTCAGCTTTTGTCTTCTCCAGATGGAGTGCTGTGGATTAATATGAGCTTTCTGATGGCACCCATTCACTGCAGTAGATCTACTGAGACAGTGATGCAATGCTACATTTCTTGAGATCTGTTGTCTCAGAGAACAGACACGGTTCAGACTCAAAGTGGGACGCCGAAAGACGGAAGACAAGGACTTTAGGAGCTTCCTAGAAGGATGTATAGAAACCTGAAGGAAACTGATTTCTCTTCCTGGTCTCATAAATGTCCAGGCGGAAGATGTGATAAGAAGTATGTTTACACGATATAAATGTAACAATGCAAAAAAACAGAACACTGCAAATGCAGAAAAACAGATGATTGGATGAGAGAAGTGAATGATTTTGGGAGAAATGTAGAACTGCATCAGTGTCTCAGCACTCCAGTCCATCAGTTAACATCTGGAGAAGACAAAACCTGAAACAAACTACCTTTCTAACTAAAATACTATCTATAATTCATCTGTAGTCTATAACTCATAATAACCCTTCCTCCAGTGATAAAGGGTCTGAAGTCTGCACAGATCAAGCGTTGGTAGGTTTAAATAAATGTGTGGCTGGATTTTGATGTCAGAGACAACAGGAGATGGAGTTTTTCACTGGAGGAAGTATTATTATGGATTATGGAATCTTAGTTAAAAATGTCTTAATGATGGATTTATTTCTTTTTGCTTCTCAATACATTCATTTATGGACTGGTGTGACTTGAAGTACTTGTGGATTATTGTAATGTTTTTATCAAACACCCATTACATTGCCTTCAAACTCATGGCCTAAGGTTGAGGTATGATTGCGATATCGCCACAGATCCATATGCAAGACTTTATTTACAAACATGGTCGTGCAGGCCGGGTCAAACAGGTATGGCAGAGGCAGAGGCACTAGAATAGTCCAGGAAGGTAGATGGGCGTATAATATCCAACGGGGCAAAACCAGAGGGAGAAAACAAAACGCAAGGCAAGGGTCGCTACTTAAGAAAACACAGAATAACAGGATACAATGAAACGTTTAATATGAGGGAAAAAGCACTCAATACTCTGCGATTAAACTGATAAACACAAACAACTTTTAAAGGTGGAGACAAAAGGTTACCAAGGGGGCGGAGCTGTTTAATCACTAACACAGGAGCAGAGACCGAACAGGGGAAACACTGAAACTGTGGGGAACACACTTCACAATAAGAGTCCTTAGAGTACAATGCAGAATGCACTCTGGCTGGTGATCGTAACACAGGTCACAAAAGTAAATCAAACATTATGGGTAATAAAATAAACGCAAAACACAGAAAACCAATTCAACTGTTTCTGTTTTATAACAGGTCCTAAAATTTCTGACAGGAAGTTCAAAGGTCACCCCAAAAATCAATAATCGTTTAAGACATGCTGTAAATTCACACCTTCATCACCTCATCACGGTTTTTATGGTTAAATGAAACCTTGGAAAACTGATATACTGACATGTGCCTGCTGAAAAAAGACAATAGATGCGAACACTAACAAGAACCAAGAACATAAATCAGTTGTGAAAGAGATATACAGTAACTGAAGTCTGATCAGGAGGAACTGCTTTGTTTAATATTTTGATAAAATAATCTGCTATGAATGCACTTAAATGCCTGCATGTAAAAAAAAAAGAACTGTGAAACATAAGTCGATACACTAAAGTCAAATGTCTAATCTCTTAAGATCAGAAGAATAAGAGTGAAACTGCTCATGTTTTTGACCAAACATTTTCAGGCTAAAGCATGATGTTCAGAACTCTCAAACTTTACAAACAACTCAAGCCCAAGTAAGTTTTCCTACACAGAAACTGGGTCACAAAGTAAGGCCAGCCTGAAAGGCAAAAAATGAGTGTTCCAAGCACTTAGATGGTTACGCAGCTTTAATAACAGCAAAAGGCAGTGGGGGTGAAGATCTGAAAATTCTCCTAAACCCTGATTGTGCTTCATAACCCTGTTTCACCCTATGGCTATCTAGTAAATGCACTCTAATGCCATTTTAATTACACTATGTCTATGTGGAGAACCTGCGAGTGATGTTTTCTGTCACATGACAAACAAAAGCATTTTCTGTATTACATGACAGATTCAAATATTGTTTTTTTCTGACATGAAAACATTTAAATGCTAAATGCAACATTATATTTTCTCAATACAAACTTGACAAGAATTGTGAAAAGAACAAAATCTGAATTGTGAGACACAAACTTGCAACTGCAAGAAAAATGATAAACATTTGCAGTTACCTAAATAAAAAAATATGCAGAAAATACTACTAGGGTATAGAATCCTAAAAATACTGAACAATAGGGACTAGTATCATATAATGGGTCATGACATAGCATCACTGGGTAAAAATGTCGGAAATTGACCTCTTGAGTCAATCACAATGAGAGGGACTCCAGTGAAGCACGGACTGTTTTTACAGAGCCCTGCTGGGAAACACGACAGGAAATTAATGCTGGATTTGTCCATGACACCATGGCTCACTTTAATTGTTTACTTTGTATTTCAGAAGATGTGACCTCACTGAAAACCTCCTCTGATCCGCTGATATTACTACAGAGGGCGCTATCTAAAAGCTGAACAAGCATCTGATTAGAATTAACAGAATGTAACTGAGCGCCATTATTTCCACTCCAAGAACTGAGCTATAAAGAAACAAATCATTCTTTTGACAAATAAATGTACAATAGTGCCCACTTACAGGAGATAAAGCCAGCTCAGACCACTAATATCCTGAGTGAAGAACAGCTTAAAGTTGCTTAAAAACATCCTCAAGTGCACCTCATGGTCCTGTTTATACTGCATCTCTGTGGAGATTCTCACGACGTGATCTGAATCTGAACTGTACCACACTTTTTATACTGCATCAGTGAATATATTGACCTCTGAAACAAAGACACAAAGTCCCATCTCTGCATTTGGGTGTTCTTGGTCCAGTGTAGTCTAAATGCATTTATTGTTTGCACAGTTTTCAGGTTAAACTCACCTACAGTACTATATATTTACTAAAATCATGGGAAATTATGAGCGTGGCTGAATCTTAATTGATCATTGTTTGTATTTACTTCTGATTCATCACATTTGATTTTAGGATTATTGTGAAAAATTTTTTAATGCAGAGCGCTCACAAATGTACTATAAAATTACCTAGCCTTATATTTTTCTGCATCAGAGACAATAACTATAATTGTATAAATAATATAAATTAGAGATGCATGTTTGTTACTTTGACATGCATTTTAATGGCCAAAAACACAGTTGTAGCCTATCCACATTTAAAACACACTCGAGTACCTCAAAAGAACACAAAGAGTTTGAGTGCTTTACACTTTATTTGATTTTATATTTCGCAATATTTGTTTCATTTCTGTAGATTGTTTGCATGTATTTATTACCCAAATGTGGCACTGTCTGGATTTGGAAGTGTTAAGTAGAATATCCACAATACTGCGAATCAAACTAGACTAAGTTTTACCTTTTAAGTTTGCCATTATAGCTACTGCATTATCCAGATGTAGGTAGTCTCATCTTTTTTTATTTCTGTGTCTCACCTGAGAGACTTTAAACACACTTAGTTACAGCTGTTGCAGGTGCGTAGCTTCTGTAGCCAAATAACCCATCAGTAAATCTGTGATCTATCATTTAGATGCTGAGGCAGTGTGAATCTTGACTGATATGTTGTCTCCCTCTCGTGGTTAAAAACGGCTTAAAGGTTATTTAATAATCTGATATTGTACAGGCTTCTCTAAAATCTTTGATTTCTAAACACCAATTTTCTTCCACTCTTTTCTTCTTGTTTTCATATAACACAGAACAGCCCACAATATAGCCTATATAACATAGTGTAAATAAAATGGTATAATAATTTATAGTATGATTGACGCTTGCTATGATGATGATTGTTATTAATGTGACAATGATTGTGATGATTATATTTTAATTATTGTTGCTTTCTAAAGGGACTGATTTAAAAAAAAAAAAAAAAATACAGACAGTCCCTTCAAAAAGATGAAATAGTATAACTATTTAATTCTAATTTTAAAATTAAGATATGAAATAAAATAAAGTTTTTTTAATATATATATATATATATATATTACAGCTTTATAAATGCTTTAGATATTGCTGACCTTCGGCTTTTAAAAGAAAAAAAGTTTTATTTCCGCTATATTTAAGATGATATACTAAATACAAGTAGCAGTTAACAATTAAATATATTTACGAAACACTGCATTAATTGCGAGGATAATACTTATGCGACTTTTATTATTCATGAATAAATATTTAGTTTATCTATTTTGATATTTAAACGTAAACGACGTCGTGACGCGCGCTGACGTCACTCGCGCAGAGCGGAACCGCTTCGGCGTAAACGGCCGGCGGAGAGCAGCGCGAGATGGGCCCGAGCGGAGCGGGGGTGTTTCTGGCCGCTCTGTGCAGCGTGTGCCGGGCTCTGCAGGGCGGGATGCTGTTTCCCTCCGAGTCTCCGTCCAGAGAAGTGAAGGATGTGAGCGGCCTGTGGAGCTTCAGAGCGGACCTGTCCCCCGAGCGGAACCGCGGCTTCCGGCAGCAGTGGTACCGGAGTCCTCTCGCGGAGGTCACGTGAGCTCGATCCGCTAGAAGCGCTTGTTGTGTTTAAGAGACACGTTTATACAGATCAACAGCTCTTTCAAAGAGCTTCCTGCAGCTTATTCACTTTGTTTAGTAGCTTATCTTTTTATTTCTTTCCCCCGCTGGAAATAAATGTACGTTTCAGGAGTGTTTTGTGAACCACTAGGCACTCAATGCTGCATTATACACAGCTCCCTACTCACTATATAGTGCTGCACTCTTAGGGTTTTGTACTGTTTTATTCATTAATTACTATTTTATTTATTTATTAAACCTTAATTGCTTATTTATTTCCAATTTTTTACATTTTATTAGTTTTTCTAGAATATTTTCCATGAACCTCTTGCGTTCCCATAATGCTACCTTATTACATTTCATTTATTTATATATATATATATATAGCATGCTGTTATTATAATTCTATTATAATATAATTATTAATTATATTATTAATCCTATTATTATAATTCTTCCAATTAATTTTAATTACATCCATTTAATTTAATCTAGTATCTTATTTATTTTTACACTTAATAATATTTTCCATGAACCTCTTGCGCTCCCATAATGCTACCTTATTACATTTCATTTATTTATATATATATATAAATATAGCATGCTGTTATTATAATTCTATTATAATATAATTATTAATTATATTATTAATCCTATTATTATAATTTTTCCAATTAATTTTAATTACATCCATTGAATTTAATCTAGTGTCTGATTTATTTTTACACTTCTTTTCTATAATAATTCCCAGCAATCAAATAATAAATTTTTCTACTTGCGCTGTTATGATTACGTACCATGTTATGAATTTCACAGGACAATTTATCCCTCTTATTTAAATGACTTTTTAAATACTTATTATTTTAATCTAGCATCTTATTATTCAAGCATAATTCTTTGGATTCATTCCCTGATCTTTTGCACAATAAACTGTTGTGCAATGTGTGTGTTTTGTAAGATTTGTTAAGAAGTACCAAATGCTGTAATCAGAATAAAATGTTGTGTTATCCCAGAAACAGTGCCGGTTTAATTAGCAACTATTGTCAAAGTAAGCCAGCTTATATAATTGCGTAGTGTTGCATATCAATTGTGTTTATTTTATGATTTTTCTTCCAGACGGGGCCTGTTATTGACATGCCGGTGCCGTCCAGCTACAATGACATCACACAAGATGCCAAAATCCGTGATTTCATTGGCTGGGTGTGGTATGAGAAGAGCGTATGGGTGCCGTCGCGCTGGATCCAGGACCGGGAAACGCGGATCGTGCTCCGAGTGGGAAGCGCTCACTATTACTCAGTGCTGGTAAGTCTGTGGGCTGTCTTTGACTCATGATTAGTCACAGTCTCAGGATCTATGATGTGTCCGTGTCGCAGTGGGTGAACGGGGT
Source organism: Enteromius unitaeniatus (assembly GCA_032359435.1). Taxonomy (NCBI): domain Eukaryota; kingdom Metazoa; phylum Chordata; class Actinopteri; order Cypriniformes; family Cyprinidae; genus Enteromius; species Enteromius unitaeniatus. The sequence goes on from JAUMHI010000040.1 coordinate 26,487,237, forward strand.
CGAGGTGACCGAGCATGTGGGAGGCCATCTCCCGTTTGAGGCAGACATCAGCAGCGTTCTGCGGCAGACGAGTGGAAGCACGTGTCGAATCACCATCGCTGTGAACAACACTTTAACTCTTGAGACACTTCCGCCGGGTACCATCCAGTACATGAACGATCGCACCAGGTCAGACGTGATCCATATAGTGCCCTCAAATCATTCGAAAATGGGTCATATGCTACAGATCCACAAATATCAGCATTCTCCTTCGAGGAAACACAATTTAAATTTTTGTGTAATTACACAAAATATAATATAAATGTGTAAATAATCATTTAAAAAAAGTACACATAATACGCTACCATATATATAAATATGTGCATACGTAAATATATATTACATTTATATAATGCATAATTACATGCAAGCCAAACCCTAATCCCAGCCCTAACTATATATTAAGTTAATGTAGTTATTACTCAGTACTTGAATATATAATTACACTGCAACAGGGATACCTTAAAATAAAGTGTTTTTTTTATCAGATCCCTTATTTTATAAAAATGAGGCCCAGTGATTAAATATGACATATTATTATTATTATTATTATGACAGTCCACAGTCTGATAAACAGTCAAGTTCATTTATATGCAAGTGATTTAGATATTCCTAGATATTGGTCTTTACCATCTTCTTTATCTCTCAGGTACCCGGCTGGCTACTTCATTCAGAACACTAACTTTGATTTCTTCAACTACGCTGGAATACACCGATCGGTCCTGCTCTACACCACACCGAAGGTGCACATTGATGACATCACAGTGGAGACCACCTTCTCTGATAACATCGGTAAGCACCATTATACACCTATTATTCTATGAATCCACAATTATACACTCTAAATGATATTTGAGCAAAAGTTCAGATTTAGTTTGTGTCAGACTTCAAAGTCTTTTCTTTTGTATGTGATATATATTGTTTGTGTGTTTTAGTTATTTTACTTTGCCATAGTGACATTTATCTTCTGTGATTATTTTAACTGTACAGACGCTGCCTGTAGAGCTGAAGTGTGTAAATGTTCCTTGATTAGGTCCGACTCACGATCATGTGTTTTAGGGCTGGTCAGTTTTAACGTGTCCGTGTTGGGCAGCTCTAAACCCGCTGTGACGGTCACGCTCTCGGCTCAGGACGGCAGATGCGTGGCTTCGGCCAACAGCTCCAGAGGAGTCCTCAAAGTCACAGACGTCAACCTGTGGTGGCCGTATCTGATGCACGAAAACCCAGCTTACTTGTACTCCATGGAGGTGCATTATAATACAGTTATAGTTTATTATATTAATAATCTGAATCAGAATTAAGTTTTTTTTACTAATTTTATTTAGGGCATTTATTTTCATTACTAGTTTGAGTTTCAGTTATTTTAGTACATAAAGGTAACCTAAATGAAAATGAGATATGTTGCGTTGGAAACTCTTTATTTTATTTCAGGTAAGGTTTATTTTATTTCAAATAGCCAAAATGCAATAACTATAGTTATTGTGAAACCAGTTCTATTTTAGTATCACTGAGAAACTATTATAGGTTTTATTAATAAACTGTATTCATTTTATTTTTATATTTCCTGTTTACATTTTCAATGTTGTCATGGTTTTAGTTATAGTTATAATTTTGTTTTGTCTATATACTCAATCTCTAAAAAAATTTTTGTTAATTTTTGCCGTTTTAATTGTTAAAAAGGAGGACTAATTAATAACTAAGTTAATGTTCATTTAACTTCAAATAAGAATTTTTAAATGTTTTTTTTTTCATTATAGACTTGCTTGCAGCATTGCTCCAAAATATGAACATGGAATCTTTCATGCGTTATATTATTTTCAGTTTAAAACGCTGTATATGTAGAGGAATGTGCTGCTATAGCCTGTGTGACCTGGTTTTGTAGGTTCAGGCGACAGCAGAGGATGGACAGATGGACGTTTACACTCTTCCTGTGGGAATTCGGACCGTTAAAGTCACCAGCACACAGTTTCTCATCAACAACAAGCCCTTTTACTTCCACGGGGTCAACAAACACGAGGACGCAGACGTGAGTGACACCAGAGGGCAGCATAAGCAGACACAACACAAAATAACATGCACTCACCCTCACGTGTGTTCAAACCTCTACCACTTTCGTTCTTCTGTCAAATGCAGACGTTTAGTGTTTAAGCGTAGAGCTTTAGAGGTCTGGATGCTGACAAGCTCCAAATATGACAAAAAGACACCATTAAGTTTCATAAAGTAGCTCATAAGACTCATGCCTTGTATTCAGAGTCGTCTTAAATCATATGATAGCTTTGTGTGCGGAGCAGACATGTAAAATCAATCATCCTGAATCATGCATCAGGCTCCTGTGTAAATACATCATTTATATTGTGTTTCTTTTTTTCTTTTAGTACTTTAACTTATTTCAATTGGTTGTTAATTTCTAATTTATTCTAATTACAATTACAGTGAAAAGATGCATGAAAATGGTTTTCTTTTATTATTACTTTTATTCATACGTTGATTATATTAATTCAGTTGATTATTATTAGTCATTTATTTTACGTATTATCAGTTTCGAAGCAGCTTTACAAGAAATTAAGTTTCTATAATGTATTTATTTATGCAATATAACTTATTATATTTAACTTACGGCAAAATGTTGAAGTTTGGCATCATCTGTTTTAGTAACTGTTGCTGTTTTTCTTTCTTCTTTCTCTTTCTTTTACATTTTAATTCATCTTTAATTAATTTTTTATGTCAGTAATTTTAATACATAAACCTTTTTTTGCCAAGGGTAATTATTTGTTCTAATTTATTCTAATTCAGATTACAAAGCAGAAAAAAAGAATAAACATGCACACGATTTCCTTTTATATTGTTATTATTATTATTCATATTTTAATATTAATATTTTGAGCTTTTATATTATGAATTATCAGTTTTTCTTTTCATTTTTCTTTCTTTTTTTATTTAATTTATTTTTATTACGTTTTAGTCATTATAGAACTTCCATTTTATTGTAACTCTGTCTTTTATATTTTGCAATAATATTTTACTTTTACTTTTAATTTCGGTAATGTCGTTGCATGCTTTTGTTGTTTTTGTTTGTGTGTGTTAATTTTTTTTATACCCGATTTAGTTTTTGTCATTTAAATATAAACACATTTTATTTCAGGCAGTGTTTGTAATTCTAATTTCTAATTACGCACATGCCCTTCATATATATTTATCAATATTTTGAGTATTTGAGTTTTATGTATTTTTGTTACGTGATTTGGTCATTTTTATTCCTTTCTTAAGGGGAGATAATAAATGTACTGATTTGTACTTCCACTTTAGCTTCAGTCATTTTAGTACTTAAACTTGGATGTCCTTTAAGTACTAAACATGTTTTAAACTTGCTCTTCGATGTCTTGGATTAACTTCTTTTCTTTTATCATTAATCTCAATGAGAACACTCTGCTATGTAAGAACGAACGTTTGAAGCGACAGCATTACAGACTCTATCTGTAAGAAGGTGATTGTGGTAAAAGCAGCTGATGTCAACTCTTAACTGGACCGCATCCTGCTGTACTTGTGTTATTATAGCTGCTGTTTGCGCTGAGTCCGAGCTCACAGACACCTCCCGCAGCGGCTGTGTTTCTGATCTCGATGCTGGTCACTGAAAGACGTGTTTTGTGTGGCAGATCCGAGGGAAAGGCTTCGACTGGCCTCTGGTGGTGAAGGACTTTAACCTGATGAAGTGGATGGGAGCGAACTCGTTTCGCACCAGTCACTATCCCTACGCCGAGGAGATCCTGCAGATGGCTGACCGCCACGGTATCGTCATCATAGACGAGTGTCCTGGAGTGGGAATCAGAGACATGTGAGACACCCTCCCAACAAACACCAGCACTTCAGCCTTTCACCCAAAGCGTGGCACAGAAACACAGCCTCTAGTGTCTTTGGTCTGTCTGAAACTATACCAGCAGTTGAAAATAAATCCATGCCTGTCAAGATTCGTTTGACAGGTCACTGTTTCTTCAGACCAGTGTTGTTTATATGCTATTATAGTATAGGACATGCATGCATTCAAAATCAACAAAGCAGCGATGATATGCAAGTGCTAGAACAAGTCTCAGTCAGCTTAACGCAGCACATGTAGCAAGGTTTTATTTTTTTCAATTATATAATAAATAAAAAGAAAACCAATAGAAAAGAAAAGGAACAGAGCAAGCTAGTGTCAGAGGCATTTTTGCTTTTGTTAATTGTATATTTAATTAAAAAAATATATATATGTATATAGAGAGCAAAAACGTTTTTCTGTAATAGAATTTATTATATTCTATATATATTATATTGTTATATTTATAAATGAACCTTTTATTTAAAAAACATTTTTGTTTCCTTTATTTTGTTTTAAAGTAATGTCTCGTTTTTGCTGTTCTAGTTATTTTTTCTTCATATTTATATATCTTAATGTATTCTTACTATTTGTGTTTTTTTTTCATTTTGGTTTTAGTAATTATTTTTTAAGTGAACTCATTTCTGTTCATTTTGTAATATTTACTAGTTGAAGATTTCTAATAGTTTTAATTTTTTAACTTACTGTAATTTATATGTTATGTAGCTTTATTGTATTTTTATTTCCATAACGTTAATCATTTTATTGTGCAAATATGGGACAAAGACTTTACTTACCAAGTTATGTTCAGAACCTACATTTTGGTGTTAATGTGTCAGAAAAATCTCATAATTCGTGTCAACCCTCTCAGGTGTGACTGTCTCCTCAAATATTCAGTACAACTATTGATAAATCTAGTATTTGACTTCATTTAAAAATGATTTATCAGTTTATTATTACACTTTTTCTAGTGTTTTTAATCTCTATCTATTGAATCCAGATCATCAGTAAGTGTGTGTGTGTGTGTGGTCCTCAGACGCAGTTTTGGGAATGTTTCTTTGGCTCATCACCTGATAGTCATGGAGGAGCTGGTCCGGCGTGATAAGAACCACCCGTCTGTGGTCATGTGGTCTGTGGCCAATGAGCCGGCGTCTGAAATGCCGCCCGCAGGGTTCTACTTTAAGTAAGTCAAACTGAGTACAAATACCTCCTTAAATAGCTTCAGTGGTCCAGATCACCTAACATCAGAAAGGACAGATTAAACACTGTTGTTGTTGTAGCGCAATATCAGTTATGAAGCCATCCTAAATCTTAGTTTAAAAGGGCAAAAGTGCTGTTTTCTGTGAGTGTGAAGCCGTTTTGACAGTAATGATGTGTATATGTCAGGTCTTGTTCAGTGTCTGTAATGAATGTCTTCAGGTAGAAACACCTGCTCTGAGCCTCATTAACATACCTGAGCATCATAGACCACAACGCTCTGATATATACACGACTCACTGAGTCTCAACAGCTTCAGCTCGTCAAGGGAAATGCATTTGCAAATAACATCCGTTTGAATTATTAACGCTAGCTAAAACAGCAGGAGCGCAATAATAAACAACCTAATGGCAGTGCGTTAATGTCTATGTGTGTGCTGCGCTGACGTCTGACTAGGTTCTTGTTCCCTGGAAAAGGTGGAACATTGTGGTTTCCTGGCCTGGAAAAACAGAATAATTAATACAACTCAAATTAAATAATGCAATAAAATAATTATTCAATTAAAATACAGATAGATAAAACAATAGGTTCTTTTTATGTCAGAATAACATAGTCATGTCATTGATTTTACATTATATAGTTGTGTTTTTTTAGTATTATTTGTATACTATTGTATAATTTATGAATATTTTTAGTTCAAATTTTATTTTCATTTTAGTAGTTTTAGTGGTTTTTTTTAATGCTTTTTAAAAACTTTTTCTTCTTTCCATTTAGCTGTAATTTAAAGTTAATACGTAATTAAAATATTTTAGTGAATAAAATAATTCAATTAATAATGAATTGTTCAACCTAATTACAGTGGGGGGAAAAAAGATAATAATAGTAATATAATAACAAAATAATAATAATTAAAAATGTAAATATAAAATACTTTAAATTTAAATGTAAAATAATAAAAAATTGATGTTTAAATAAACGTTTTGGCAATCAATGATAATTCGTGTTTAATCTGTCAGAAATGACTTATGGTGACTGTAGTTATTATCATTTTTTAAATGATAAATAAAGGCATCCTTTGCCAGTAGTTTGGAATTAGAAATTAGTTTTTCAACAGAAAATAGGTAAATGTTTTAATGTTTTTTAATACATCTCTAAATTGAATCCTAACAATCTTAAATTGTGTTTTTCTGCAGGGAGCTGGTGTCTCATACGAAATCTCTGGATTCCTCTCGGCCGGTCACATATGTCACAGCCAGCAACTATGCCAGAGATCTAGGGGTGAGACGTCACTTTTTACATTTCATACATGTATTTATGGAGAAATGTATTTGTTGCAAAGCATCCATTTCACAACCTTGCATTTTCATTCCAGCTGTTTGAACAGTTCTTATCTTATATTTCTCACAATCATGTGTTCTCCTGTAGATCTGGGTCATTCAGTCAGTTTACTCAAGATTATCCTGAACCGTAGTACACACAGTTAACCGTGTTCACTCTCTAGTACTTCCTCATGCTGTTCAGAGCTTGCCTCAACTTTCACTCTCGTCGAGTCTCATTCTAGTGAGAGTGTTATATTATCAATCATGCTTTAAAAATGCATCCTCATGACTAATCATCTTTTAAGACTTTAAGATTACTGGAGTATGTTTTACAAAGAAAACTTGTCAATTGCATAAAATTCTGCAAATGAAGTATTTTGTCATAAGAATACTTATATTTTATGCATGTATAGATATTTACTGTTTTGCATAATACATTTGATATTTGTCTTCATCTTCTAAATTTCATGTTTAATTGACTGTATTTATTGTGTAATGATTTGTGAAATTTACTAGAAATTTCAGTTTGAAACTGCTTCTACAGCAATGCAGTGTATATTTGGAGATATTTATAGAATGATAGCTATAACAGTAATACAGATCTATTTTATATATATAATGTCTTTCTATCGGTCTATCTATATTTATCTATATATATATATATATATATAAAATATTTATATTTTTTGGAAGTTATGCATCTTTTCTCACAAGAATATTTTGACTTTTATATACAGATATTTATTAATACATTTATTTGTCTTTTGACTTTAATCGGTTAATTTGTTGGTTTAATTATTTATATGCCATTTATATGCATTATTTATGTTTTTAATTCACTATAGAATATTGTCTTAAGAATAATTTATATTTCTAACACACACACACACATATTTATAAATTTCTTATTTTTTGAAACTTCAAAGTTTCCTGTGATAGCTGCCAATTTTTTTTTTTTTGTTAAAATTAGTGAAATTTACTAGCTATTTCTACATTTTTCCACGTTTCTTTAATGTATGTTTGGAGATATTTCATGCTCATTCTCCTCTGGTACAGTTACACAGGATATGTAGAAATGCTGTGAATGTGATTTTGATAACTGAACTGTACGTGTAGCAGAGGGGAGCTGTTTCTGATTTGCTGATTTGTGGTGGACAGGCTCCGTATGTGGACGTGATCTGCGTGAACAGCTATTTCTCGTGGTATCATGACCCGGGTCACACAGAGATCATTATTCTTCAGCTCAACACTCAGTTTGATAACTGGTACGGCAAATACAAGAAACCCATCATCCAGAGCGAGTACGGAGCGGATGCTGTGCCCGGCCTCCACAGCGTGAGTCCTACACACATCATTTTCACAAGACCCCGTTTCAGTAAATGTCCAGCCTGATATATATATATATATATATATATATTTGTTGTTTTATATTAGTAAAAATTCTTACTTCTTTAATGTGTCATAAATAGATTTTTGTTGTAATCACGCCTGGTACTGAATGATATTTTAGTGGGTAAATAAAGGAAAGAGTTTGCTCAGAAAAATAAAAACTAAATTGCAAATAATTTAAACAGAAAACTTTTTAATTTTGGGGAAAAAAACAAGTATTAAAGCAGTATTACACTTATCGTTTTATGCTTAATGCCTTTATTGTCTTTGACCCATGTGTGTGAGTTTGCTCATTTTTGGCAGATTAAATATTAATTTTATTGATTTCCATGACTTTTCCCTGAAGTTTATTAAATGTATTTAAATTTGTAATTATTATCATTATTTTGTATCTATTTTATTCACTGTATTTAAATGTTACAATTTATTTAGTCATTTTATTTATTTATTTATTAACTTTCCTTTAGAGCTAAATAACAATGAATATAAATTATTATTATCATTGGACTCAATATAGTGTGTGTCTTTATTAATACAAATGATCTTTTTAACCTAGTAATGCAGTTTCTGTTCTGTTAACCCAGCGTTGATAGCGTGTTTATTGTCCTGCAGGATCCACCCATGATGTTCACGGAGGATTATCAAAAGACGGTCCTGCAGAACTACCACAACGTGTTCGACCAGAAGAGGAAGGAGTTTGTGATTGGAGAACTGATCTGGAACTTCGCCGACTTCATGACGGCTCAATGTAAGAAGCAACCGCAGCCTTTTCCTTTTCTCTGAACAGGTTTTTCTGCAACACATGCTTCAGATAAGAGCGTGAAACCATGTCAGATTCTCAGTATGGAATCTCAGACTTTATTTACACATGTTCTGCCCTGATTTACAGAGGAAACTTGAAGTTTTTGGAGTAGTTCTTTTAGAAATTAAAGTGTTCTCAGGCCGTCCAAGATCATGTTTGTTTCTTCATCTGATTTAGATAATTGCATCAGTGTCTCAGCAGTGGATGCTCTGCAGTGAATGGGTGCCGTCAGAATGAGAGTCTGATAAAAACACCACAATAATCCACAGCAACTCCAGTCCATCAGTTAACATCTGGAGAAGACTAAACGAATCCAGCATTAAGATGTTTTAACACCAATACAAGCCTACAATCCATAATAACTCTGGTCAGAATCAGGAGAGAAATCTGCACAGCGTTTACAAGCCAAAAAAGCAAATATGGAGAACACTGGAGGAAGATCTTCATGCTGGATTTGTTTCAGCTTTGGTCTTCTCAAGACATTAACTGATGGACTGGAGTGATGTGAATTATTGTGATGTTTTTATCAACTCTCATTCTGACGGCACCCATTCACTGCAGAGCATCCATTGCCGAGACTTTGATGCAATGCTATATTTCTGCAAATCCGATGAAGAAACAAACTCATCTGCATCTCTGATAAACTTAAAAGTGAGGACGTTTTCATTTCCATTGAACCATTTCTTGAAGGAAATCATGCATTGATCTCTCTCGGTCTCCAGCTATCACTCGAGTGGTTGGGAATAAGAAGGGAGTCTTCACTCGGCAGCGGCAGCCCAAAGCCGGAGCGTTTCTGCTGCGGGAGAGATACTGGAAGATCGCCAATGAGACAGGTGTGCTGCCCACCTGGGCCAGGTATCCCTGCCAGTGAGCTGGATTAAGTGCTTCCTGCGAGGCAATACTATGTCAGGACGGACTGTTTATCAGGTGGAAGTGCCTTATATGTGCTACACTGTGACAATCACACCTGTGTGAGAGACACAGATCCACAGGAATCCATGTGCTGTTTGTTTTTTAGATGGTTCTGACTGCAGAAGTGAATCACAGGAACACTATTAAACTGGAACAGGAATGTATTTGTCTTTTAATGTGTCTTTTGCTGGTGTTCAGACTCTGGGATGAGGGAATCTCGTAAAACCTGTCAAGAGCGTGTCCGGCTCATCTTTCACCTCAAAAACAAATAAACAGACCATAATTTAGGACCAGCAACTGAATTATTTTGCATTACTGTTAACACACATTTATCCCCAAATTCAGTACTGTGATTTACAACCACTCTATTCCAACTGTAGAGTATTATAATTACATAACAGTAATCATATCTTATGCAATAATAATATGCTTATATTATGGTGATATTTGCTGTATTGCTTTCATTCAGATTTATATTTCAAAAATAACTGCGTTACAGTACCTGCAAAATCTAATGAGAATATAATAAGGACCATCATAGAATAATAATTGGACAAGGATTTGAGGAAAAAACATTTAAACTGTAAATGACTTGTATATCATGATAATATTTGTTACACCTTTATGTAGATTTAGATTTTAAAAACTGCATTACTGTAATAAAAAACATCTAGTAATGATGATCATTGATCAAATGAGAGAAAATAAATATATATATATAATAAAAATAAATATATATTAAAAGAACTTAATTTCTTTTTGTTGAAATGTGACCCGGACATGTTTTTGAGATTTGGCCCAGTCAGGTTTGTACTCATCCTGAAGTCTGCTAAATGAATAAATGTCAATGTACCCGTCAGGATCAGGCCACTGTGTATTTCACTGGCAGTGTTTTATTAAACGGTCATTTTCTATTCCTTTTTAATCTTCTTGTAATAATTGGCTCCAGTCTTTTATGATGAAAATGTTTCTCATTTTAGTTTGATCTCAGTGTGTGTGAGTGACCAGCGACGTGTGGAGTTTTGTATATTCATATTCAAGCAACTGTACATGTGAACCTTCCAGGCATTCCTCACTGATGTCATCGAAATAAACCACATTCCACGACATCAGACCTGAGACTCATGTTATTGTCATCAGAGCTTTTGTCTGAAACGCATTTGATCTGTTCTCTTCAGATGTATTTAGGCCAAACCTCACAGGATTAAACATCTCAAAGTGCTTCAGAAGGAGTGATGGTTAGGATGAGTTTGTTTCTTCATCAGACTGGAGGAATGTGGTATTGCATCAGCTGCTTACCAGTGAATGGGTGCCGTCAGAATGAGTGATGAGGCTAATCCAGCATTAAGATGGTTTTCACTAAAATACATAAGTCGTAATTCATAATAACTCTTCCTCCATCGGAAAAGTGTTCTGGTCTGAATCAGGAGAGAAATCTGCAAGAAATCTAGTTTTAGAACAAAGTCGAGAAGAAAGTTTAATTAGTAGACGGACGAGGTCTAAGACGAGGCATCGCACTGCGATAGATGCAAAAATACTGCTTCTGACTAGTGAGAATTACAGTAAGCTTACAAAAGAAGCACAAAGATACGAGATTTCTGTAGAATATACTGAAGAATGAATGAAAGCCAATCTCATTCCATATACTTCCCTCATATTGTAAGCTATAATCAATCTTTCTCAGGATGAGAAAAACTTGATCGCAAAAGCAAAAAGAAAAATATCCAAATTCTCCAAAAATGCACTCCAAAATGTGATCAGTAGTTTTGTCTCGTCAAATTCATTCTTAAATCAAGATAGATTTACCTTTACAAGCAAAATGGCATCAGATGGAAAGTTGGAGAATATCTGCCAATGGAGCTTTAAATTAACTTGATTTTTCTGAGCTTATTTTGTTCAGTTTCTCAGAAATCAAGATTGATATCTTTATCTTGCATCTTGATATCAATCATCTTCCTCAATATTTGCATTTTTCTTTTGTCCTAATAAAATTATCTACACATCCTTAAATTGAGAAACATTTACTTCGAGATCAAAGATGAAGTCACAGAAATCAAGCTTAAAACAAATATCTGGTAGTAGGGTACACAAACCTCTCTATTTTGTATTACCTAATGGCAGATTGTTCAGTTTTAATAAAAAAAAAAAATAACCAAAACAAAAAAAATACTTTTTTTCAAATCATTTTATACAACATTGAAGAATCTAGACATTTTGACTAAGAACACTGAGAAAGGATGCATGTTTTTTTTTTTTGAAGTTTAAAAAAACCTTTGGTCTTAAAAATGTCATGTTTTAAAACACTAGAATTGAGTGCATTGCATTATTAATAAAGTACCTTATTCAGTGAGTTCTAGCACCATTTTCAAGCATTCGAAATGCTTCACATACAGAACGTCCTACATACTTCAGAAATAGTGCTGCGAGGAGCAATACGTTATTCCAAACACAGCCCGTATCAATTCTCACAACAGTGTATCTCTCAGGAGGTCAGAGGTCAAAGGACAGAAGTGCTCAGAGAGGTCTGGGGGAATGTTTTAATGGCAGATCAAATCCACACAACAATGACACTCGTTCATGTTCACTGCGGTGTCTTCTCCAGCTGAATTCCTCCGACGTCCGTCTCCCAAACACCTCATCCACGTAAGAAAATACAGCATTGTTTACTCATATTTGGCAAATACAGAAGCAAACCGAAACACAGTTTATTCTCCACAAACAAAAATACCCCAAAAAGGTACGACTGAAAAATAAAAACTGAGGCCAAACATGACATCTCTCCGATCCGTCCGTTTCTCGTGTGTGTGTGTATCTACTGAAAGAGCTAGAACGTTAACAGTCTGTACATCTACAGGGGCTCGTGGTCATCAAGACGGCCCGATAATTACATCAGGAAACAGAAGAACTAAAAAAGAAACATTGCTATTTACTCACATCGTACGATCCTCAGGACAGAAAACATGAGTCTAAACCAATCAGAAATAACACAAGATGCGTGAAGGAACAACCAAACCGCTTCGTGAGACATCTGGACTTATGTTTACAGTTTTTGCATTTGAAAAGGTTTTGAGACAGTAACAGCGCAGATATTTCAGTGGTCACCGATCTCGGTCTTAACTCACCCAGACACTACCAACCCAAGGCCCAGTGGACATACAGAAGGCACTTTTAATGAATTTAACGCTGTGAAGGCAACCCTTTTTCAGTATTTTTGGGGGATCTTGTCATTTGAATTAGATATAAATTTAATATGCAATAAAAGATGTCATCTTTTTGAAACTCAACATAACATCATAACCAACTACTTTCTACACTGCAAAAAAAAAAAAAAAAAGTAAATGTAAAGATGTATTTACTTTAGAAGCAAACTGAGTGCTGTTTTCAGAACAAAGTACCAAAATTAAGTGGGTTTGCTTAAAACAAGACAAATATCTGCCAATGGGATCAGAAAAATAAACTTCATTGTGATTTTTCTGATACTTTTTTTGTTTAAAGCAAAAACAAAAAGCACAAAGACTTAAAAACAATGGCGTGTTTCTTTTACTAAATGTATCTTGATGAAAGTTTACATATTTGTACACTTTAAGAAAAAAAAAAGTTAAGAACTTAATATTTTAAGGCAACCAGTTTCAGCAGATTTTTAATTTTCTCCACTTTTTGTTGTATAAACTAAAAACAAGTTGAGAAAACTCAAATCTGCTGAAGCTGGTTGCCTTTACATTTTAAGTTCTCAACTTTTTTTTTTTAATTGGAAAAAGAGACAAAAATACATTGTTTTTGCAGTGAACACTTTCCCTACCCTTAAGTTCCATTATTACAATTTTCTTGTAATACTAGAAGAACTTGATACACATAAAACGACTTTTACGATCATGTTGCTCAGATTACTGGTTAATAAAAAATATTTACACAATTGGATGCTCTTCACAATAAATATCCAGTTGCACTCTGAAACACCTCACATTTCTGAAGTAAAACAAGTTGCAAATTGTTTCGTGTTGAGTTTAATTGGAGAAATGACCGTTCTGGCA
>JAUMHI010000040.1:26506681-26527018 GCA_032359435.1 Enteromius unitaeniatus
TTTTTATTTTTTTTTTATTAATTATAGTTGAATTTTTAGTACTCTTTATACGTTTTGTCTTTTTAATTTTTTTATTCAGGCTTACTTTATATTTATTTCAATGTCCTGTACTGAATTTTTATTTCCAGTTTGTAATTTTCATTAGATTTAGTTGCCATGACAGATTTCTAATTGTAATTTAGCCTGCTTTTTATATAATAATAATAATTTTTATTTTAGCTTTATTTGAATGGAAAAAAACAAGTTTTTAGTATATTTTTAACAATGCACCCAGGAGAATTATTTTTGAAAACGCCCATTAATTTATTTTCTGAATAAAAAAAGTTGCCTAGTATTATTTACAATTGGACATTCAATTAAAATGGGTTTTATATACAGATTTTTACACCTTTTTTTTGTTTGTTTTTAACAATAACCCAGACGAAGGGAATGACAAACATAAGAGAAACTGATACTGCAAGTAACTCAAACACTGTCCGGAGAAGAAACACACACGACACGAGAGTCATGGGGTTAAACTAAGGTTGTGAATGTTTGACCTGTGCCTTATCACTGAAACGCTAAGAGATTTCAGCCGTCAGCTATGACAGACAAGGACAAGTGAGGGTAATATTTCAGAGGCCTGCTTTAGATTACAGACAGTAATGTTCCTACTATAAACAGACAAGCTCACACTTCCCTTACAGCATCCGTCTCAAATAATGTGTGTTAATATTCATCTCTGGCTAACTGCTGACACTGTACACTGCACAAATTAATGTGAACTATCAAATAAACCTGGATGAAGACAGAAATTATATCAACTAACACATTTACCATAATTCTCACAGTAGTACAAGAAGACTGAGAGGCTGTAGACACCATGTGAGCTCTTGTGCTACGCAAAAATCAAAATCAAGCTTATTTTGGTAAATACTGAGATCATGACTGAGAGCAGGGACTTTGCTAACATTACCCATTTATTTAGTTTTCAGGGGGGAATAATAAATGATAACATAAATAAAAAATAGACTTATGTGAACTTTACTGCAGTTTCATAATCAACTGAAAACTAAACACAAATTTTATCCAAACTCAATTCTCAGTTTTTATAATTTGTCAAATGCCAAAATCTTCAATGCAATTTTTTTTGCAACGATATAGAAAACTCACAAGTGGAAATAAAATGGAAGTTGAACTTGATGCGAAATAGACAGTAAAAAAATTATACACAATATCACCTAATAATATTAAGATGGCCATGAATTGATATTTAGATCCTTCATACTTTCTATACTGGTGCATCCGAGGTGAGCGATATAACCAAAATCTTCTATCACGGTATAAGCAATTTTCTACCTTGATAACAATATATATATATTACAATATAGCAAAAAAATAAAAAATAAAAATCAATAAATAAAAATACAAACACAAAGAAACTAGTTCATAAATGTTCGACAGATAAAGTGAATAATATTACGTTAAGCTGTTTCCTTATAATGGACTCCTACGGGGGAGAAAACGCTTAACGTGATATTATTCACTTTAACATGGGCTCGTTGTTTTGACAGTAGTTAAGGAACGTTTGACAGAAATTTGGGCTTCTCTCGTGCGTTAAGCGTTTTAGATTGCCCCGTTTCCACCGCTTGCTAAAACAGTGCTCTTGCATACCTTGCAAATTACGTTCGTCTCATTCATATCCCATTTACTACAAACATCCAATTCCACACCACACACCATTCACCTTTTTTCTTTACAATCTCCTCGTTGTTGGTTTCGTCACATGTAAAGTCGCTAGATTTGTCTCCAGTCGCTTTTTTGGAAAAATGTCACAAAGGGGGTCTAAAAGGTCGCTAAATAAGTTGTCAACACTGCTTCTTCCACTGCCGAAGATAATGCGTATTGCATGGTTAAGTAACGTGCAACTTCACACGATGTCAACCGCGGTTAAGACAATAGACCAAAATCTCTCTTCTACCGGTTAATCGTGTCGGTGTATCGCCCACCCCTAGGTGCACCCATAGAAAGAAGCTGCTGTTGTAAAAACGTGTTGTTGATGTTGTTCTTACCTAGTAACAGCTGAAAGATATAAAACAAGATTCCATAGACACTGTTTGGCTGGTTTACTGCACTGTCGTTCCCAAAAATGGTTCCCAACAGTCCAAATCCTCGACCATATCTACAGAGAAGAAGAAAACACAAACAGAGAGAAACGGTGAAGTAGCAGAAATCAAACAACGTGAGAGACTGGAACTAAAAATAAATACTAATATCGTGTGTGAGCACTCTGGGTTTCTCGAGGGAATACAAGCACATGATGACACAATATTTGGCCTAAATCAAATCATACAATGATCAAGCCAGCAACATATAATGGAGCGAATGGAGATTTCTGACCCAAATTGTTTGAAATTATACTAACAAAGAAGAAACGTGGTAGTTTCCAGTCACATCCCATTCCAGCATGCGTTCATACACAGAACACATCAATATTATATAAAACACTGCTTGTTAATTACAACAATAAAATAATATAAATGATAAAACTAACATTTCTGATTATTACTATTTATTTAAGTGTTTTCTGCAAATAAATAAAATTGAAAAATTCTATTCTTAACTATGGGTGACAAAACTGGACACATTTCAGCATTAAATAGTCAAATATAGAACTAAATGGAAAATTATGGTTCATTTGATAAACCTTTAAACCACTGCGACACCATTTCTAATGTTACGAGTGAACTTGTCTTGAGCTCAATGACTGGACTCTTACGTTTGATGTGGAGCTGGAACCCGATTCCTAAGTGTTTGAAAAGCCTGAAACCTTTTCTATTAACTGACACAGAAGAGGAAAAAGGTGTGTAACCCAACACTGGAGAGCAGCTTCCGTTTCATAACTTCCTGCCAATGGATTTGTCAAAGATCTAATGCTGCCAAACACCTGAGGTCATGCCCGATCTCCACCATATGTCCCAGCATTCCCAATGAAAGCCTTTCTGCTCAGAAAACAAGTGTGTGCTACATAAATAATCATCCAAGTACAATAATGATTCAATGTCGCATTGCAACTTCAGACACAAGACACGCAATATTTTCTTTAGAACGTATGTTAGTCAATTGTTTATAGTATGCATTATTACCCCAAATGAGTATTCGTATTAAAGTAGGAATGGCCGATGTTTAAGCCATCTATATATTATGCAACACTAAATCAAAGAATTGACTTTGAATGAATATATAGCTCGATATATATATATTAAAGCTTGTTGGACTTTTGAATGCCCAATAGAATCTTTAATATCCTTGAAAAGTGTCCATTGTACAAAACAAGCTCATAATAGTGAAAAAAAAGTTTTTATTATGTTTTTGCACTCAAAAAATAAACTTATTAGGGAACCCAGAAGTGGTTTTATTTTATTATATTTTAATGTTGCTGTGCAAAACTTCATTTAAGAGTGTAGTGTATCCAACACAACAAAGCCGTGAGAAATCATGCTTAGCAGGTAAAGTCTGCATACCAGACAGGCATAATAAATTCTTCACTTTTACAGGAAACACCTCGCGAGACAGTATGAACATGTGTTGTGAGTATATGGTAGTCTCAACACGTGGAAAAAACAATTAAAGCACCATGAAAGAATAACTACAACAATCCTCGTTCACTCACCACAGGCATTCCTTAACTACCCGAAAGCCTTCAACTAAACCAACCAGTTCAGAGATGAATCACAACAATACAATGCTGATTAGAAAACAAAGTATGCAAACCAGATTCAAAGAAGTTGAATGTGTCACTAAACCAATACAACATAAAACCATGGACACAGAGTAAATCTAAATATTCAACGTTTATGAAACCATAAAAATGACAAATAATTAGCATATAATCAGTATGCATATAACTAATTTAGGAGGTTAAGAAGGACAACGCATCATGGGATTGGACGGTTGCTTTTAAAGTGATTTTTTTACTGTGACTAGTAAAGCTCTGTGCAGGATTGTGGGTAATGTAGTTCTTCGCTTGGAATTTGGTTCATTAGATGTTAAATTCACTCTCATTTGTGGTTTCTACATCAGCAGGTGTGACAGAATGACCTTGGTGCTCTGTCTGCAAACATTAATAATAAAAACTAGGCCTATTTATTGCACAAATAATGTTTACTTCCACAACCAAACCGCTGCTCTCTGTAATGATGAACTGATAGCATGAATAATACTGTTTTCTTCTATGTTGAAAGTGCAAGCGTGTCTGCATTTGTTACGCTTTCTTTGGAGCCCTATACTTTAAATAAGAACTTTTACCGTTATGAAACCGTATCAAACACGCTACGTACGTGCAGCTAGAGGCTGGCATGAATCTCGACTCTATCTTTGGTTTGTCTGGCAACTGCAGTCATTGAGATGATATATACAAGCCAAAACTCCCTTGCGTTTCAACAGCACAACATAACGTGTCTCACATCCACAGGGCAGAAAACACTCAGAAATCCTTCACAAACCTTTAGAAAGCAGCGCAGTCAGGACTCAATGATCAGTACAGAGCGGTTTCCCAATGGAGAGCCCATAGCAAAACATCTCGATCACCTCAAGCTGTCTGATTATCTGGAGCTGATTCGGCTGCACAGAAAAGTCTTCAAAAAGTTGGTTCCCTTTAAGAGCGAGACCTTAAGCCTGATTATGTAACGCTCCTTAAAAACCTTCACCCGGCTGGAGTTCAGTTTGGTTGTTTTCCCTGCAGACCGCCTGCTTTATCAGAAGACCGCTGTGAGCAAACAACACAATCAGCAGCTTTCTGAAGCAATTCGATACACTCAAACATGCAAACGCATGGCCTCTTTATCTACGTGATGGTAATAACACAAGCAAGCATGATAGATGATGCTGTCCTATTTATTTTATGACGAGTGGGCACATCTACAGAGTCACAGATAAAGTGGGAGACTCTATTAATACCAGATCAGCAAGACACATCCGTCAATATCACGTCATCTCAATACGCGACATAATTGCATAAAAATATCAGAAATCATCGCTTAGGACAGCTGATCCACGCTGATAAGACCTCCGTAAGCATGTGATGTGTTTTCCATAAAACGCCAAAGTGAAATTCTCCCAAATGCGAGTGAACATCATATTAACATTTAATTCAACAACAAGTTAAATGAAAGAAGTGGTTTTGTTATTGATGAATCAAGAAAGGCAAAACATTATTTAATAAACAAAAGCAATCCAGAGACTTTTAAACTGCAAGCATAAACTACAAGTAACCTTCACCAGCTTTATACATTTTGCCTAAATTGACAATATAGTGTATATATCCAACACACTAGTTAATACAGTGCATAAAATAAATAAAAAATCTTCAAATAATTCATGTATATATAATTACAATGCACATTAAATATATATATATATATATATATATATTTACACACTTACTACTAAATATAGATTAAAATTCATAATTAGTTTACATAATAACACAATTAATTACACTAAAGTAACTACATATATTAATTGAAATGAACGTTTAGTGTATGAATATATATTTAAACACACACACACTTGTATATAGTAAATACTATATTATATTAAATTCTATATTCTAAACACTTGAGCATTAAAATGAATTGCTAAATTACTCCATTAATGGTTTAATGATGTTTAAGGGTGGATCCTTCAGTAATAAAATGAGGAACTGACGCCTCAAACAAATCACTGGGATTTCAAAGGTTACTAAAACAAAGTTGAAGCCTGATTCAATGAATTCTCTTCTTCTGCTCACTTCTCAGACACATACATCAATAAAACAGTTGCATTATAAAGGGTCTGTTAGATCTTCAAAACATGAAGAAAGTAAATCTGACAGGTACGAAACAGCCTGTTGTACTCACAGAAGAGACGTGCTGCTGACTGAAGATGCCCTTTAACCAGTGCCTTTGATTCTCAGCAGTACATTATCCCAGTCCAGTTCATCAGAAAGTAGATGCACATGAAATTATACTAGAATATATGCACTGAGCACACTCATTAGCACTGTTAGCATTAGCTGCTATCGCACTATTCACAAGACAAAAGCCACAATCAAAAGCAGCTTTAAAATCACGTCATTTAATTCATATTTACGTCTCTATTTGCGTCAACCCAGAAGGCGTTTCTAGAAAACACCATACATGCGAGACGGATATTATATTTGAGCATCTTTTCAGTCAGTACGCGGCCCGGAGCGACCCTCCGGCTGCGTGTCAAAACCTAGGGAGCTCACTAACTAGACATCACTAACTAGCACTTCCAGACCGCCAAAAGCGCATTTAAACCGTGCGACGGTCCCGAAACACCCTTTAAGCACCCTAAAGGTTGTAAAACCCGGGTTTGTGAACGCTCGCGGGAGCCTCTGACGGCTGTAGACGTTGTCTAGCTAGGGAACTCGCTAGGTTTTGACACTCTCTCTCACCTGGACGTGAAGACTTTGGAGCAGCTGATGGAGCTGCTCAAGTCGCACATGGCGCGGTAGTTGGCGTCGCGGGTTTTTTCCCTCTCCACATGGAAAGCGTACAGGGATAACAGGATTCCTGAGAGACACACGAGCAGCCGCACTATCCGCTCCCAGCGAGGGGTGGACACTCGCAAGACGGGCGCCGCCATTTTTTCCCGGCCTTTGCACGATCGCGCGCAGCCTCCCCTGCCTCTACCGTTGGGCGCGCGACGTGGAAAAGCGTCGGGACGCGTCACAGCGTGGTGGGCGTGGCCACCTGGGTTTGTTTTGGCGTGGGCGTGGCCTGCTCGCAGGGGCGTGTCCATCGAGCGTCTCGCCACTCTTGCGTCAGTGGGGGCCATAATCAGCAATAGCACAGATTCAGTTATCTATTATTGTATTGTAATTGCACACCCCATGTCTTAAAAGCAGAGAGAGCTTTAGATTATAGGCTATAAAACACTGTGAAATATTATTACAGTTTAAAACACCTATGTTCTTATTCTTGTGATGCAGAGCTGCATTTTTAGTATAACAGTACATGCTGATTTGCTTCTCGATAAACATTTCTTATCATTTAGTTTTAGTATTTAGTATTTCATATTATTACTGTTTTTTATTTATATATGCGTGTGTTGTATGTAATTGCCTCTGATAAAATCATGCATCACACCCGCGTGTTTCTGTCATTCCAGTTATCTTGTAACCGATAACCCAGAGATAAATATGTATTTGATTCATAAGACATATTTGGTGTTATAATAAATATAATCAGAGCAGATTAGTTACAAATTGAGTATAATTATGTACTGTACATATTCATAAAGAAACTACACTGCCACATAGTGGTGACTGCTTTAGTTTTCTAGATATCTTCCTGAAACATGCTCTGACAAAATACATTTGTAAACATATACTATATGGAAATGTGGAAAATATGAACGGTTTGGAGATGCAGGATAGAAAGGGGTGTGTTGGGAATCTACTTTCTGTCAGCATGCGATCTGTGTCTCATTAAAAAGTGATATAACTTTGGTGTGTTTTGTTTGTCTCGGGCATTAACCCTTGTGCGGTCTTAGGGGTGTTTTTACCCCAAATGACTTTCGCTAAATATAAAATAAAAAAGTTCTCTTTGTCCAAGAGACATGAGACTCTGTAAAACTGTAAACACTTTCTAGATCTACAAAAAATAATAATTGGATTGATAGCTTGATTTTATCTTTAGACTCACACTCGTGGTCTTTGGGAAAATGCACAAAATTCATCTTCAAAACCAGGAACAACGCAGAACACAGACAGAAATAAAGTGGCACTGAGCTGTCTTTTGTATGCAGACTTAAGTGTCTACCATCTGCAATATTACAAACGCAGACATTTATTTCTTCTGCTGTCTGCTTTGCTATAATCCAAGAAGTAATTATTATTACTAATCATTGTTCCTAGTTGTTCGATTGTTCCCCATTATGCTTATCATTTATGCATTTGATGTTTTTGTTGCATTCTGATGTAGTTTATTGGTAATCGATACGTATATAACTGTTAATTTCTGTTCAATTGTGTCATCTTTCAGTTAGTAGCTGAAGTGTATACTAAATTTGTAGAATTTTATG
Organism: Enteromius unitaeniatus; assembly: GCA_032359435.1. NCBI lineage: Eukaryota > Metazoa > Chordata > Actinopteri > Cypriniformes > Cyprinidae > Enteromius > Enteromius unitaeniatus. The sequence continues at coordinate 26,514,752 of JAUMHI010000040.1, forward strand.
AAAAATAGATGATTGAAATAAATGATAAACAGCTTTTATCTTTTTTATTCTAATCATAATGTAACATGACTATAAAATGCTCTTTTTTCAGTACAAAAAATACTAAACCATGACAAAAAGTAATTGTTATTGTTAGAATTGTGATTAGATAGAATGTGGATATCATTCCAACTGAAAAAAAGGTGTGAAAAGATATCTTATTGTTGGTCAAAAAGGCAGTATTGCTCTGCAGCCATCTAGTGGAAAAAGTTATTTTTTTTACTTTTAAAACTTAACTTTACAAAAAATGGGGGGGGAAAAAGGATTTTACACTAAACCATGTGAAATTATCCATGTTATCCCCATGAATGAAAGTTTAAAATGTGGGTATTTTATAAAGTGAATTTTACACAAAAAGCTAAAAAATAATAATATTTATTTAATAATTTATATAAAATAAAAAAATAGCATAAATCCAACAAAAACTGCAGAAATATGGAGTAAAAACATTAATAAACAGGAAAATTGCACTTTTTATTTTTGTTAAAAATGTTAAGTTTTGTTGCCTGCCAAAGACCATGAGTGTGATTCCAAAACGAAGACAGCATAAGGGTTTTAAATCAAGAATATGCAATATAAACTTTGCTATTTGCTGGAAACGCAGCACACATAAATACACATTCATCTAAATACAGCAAGAACCTTCTCTGATAACAGCAAGAATTAATACTGATAAAGATTTATACTAATAAAGTATAGACTAAAATAAAGTCAAGCGATCATGGCAATGCTTTGTGTGGAAGATTATTCAGTAAATATTCGCAAAACAAAGCTAATTTGGGTCGATTGTTTTATACACAACTGCACATCAATCCTTCAAGAGTTCACGTGTTCATGCTGCTTCTGTAAATAAAAAAGGCAAATGCGGAAGTGAGCTTTGTTTTGCACGGACTCTAAAAACAGCCCGAGCGTCAGCCAATCACGAGTGCTTCAACTAACACAGCGCACCAATCACAAGCGAGCAGGAGCTCTTCGCCAATCACCGAGCGCTTATACAGCTCACGTGACGCTGGTCTTTAAGAAAAGCGCATGACAGCAGCCTTGTTTACTCACAGAAGAGAAGAGAGCTCGTCTTATTCTAATCAACATGGCCGCCGACATCGACAGATTAGTGTCTTTTGAGGAAGCCAGTTACGACCAGTATGAGTATTATAACCTGGAGGAGTATTCCTGCCACGCTGGAGGAAAAGGCAGGACTAAGAAGGAGATCGGAATGAACACTAACCGCCACAGTCCAGCGGGACACGAGAGGAAGATCGCGGGGAAGCTGCAGAACAGCGAGATCAAGCGCAGGAGAACCAAGAGCTCGTCCTCCTGAGGAAACATCTCGAGGTGAGGCTGATGTCATCCGCCCTCTTTCTGCACCCAGTCCCATTTCATGCAACCTCCATCCAGCATCATGTCTTCAGTGCTGTATATATGCATGTTATTGTGATTTTTTCTGCGTTGCAGATTCAGGCCGCACATGCTGGAGATGGATTGTGGTCGTGATCCAAATGTCTTGGCTTTTTTTGTATTTGGCTGTTCCTGTACGTGGGTCACGTCTTAAGAAAGCGAAGGAAATAACGTGTTCCTGAAGAGATCAGAAAACCCGTTCACTGATGATACGTGATAATAAATACATTTGCATAATTCTCATTTTGGTTTTGCATTCTTTGTTTTTTAAGAAGCATCTGAATATTCATCTTTGTTACATCCCTCCCTGTCTGTGCTTAAAAATGTAACATGAACAACAAAGGTTATGGAGGTTATCAGTCCTGTCCCAGCCAGCAAACCCCACAGAGATTTTATTTTACTGAGTCTGATTATAAAACAAAAATAAGATGGAAGCAAAACACTTCAAGAGGGGACCAGGCCAAAATAACAACCAAACGGCGTCTACGCTTTGGGAGGATTATGATAACTTACCTGAGAAAATAAATAAATAAACAACATAATTATTACCTCACTCCCTAACTAACCAAAAACAGGAGAAAACGTTGAGCAAAAGAAAATCGTCCACCTCTCTTACAGCTTCCCTAATAGAAAAACAGTTAACAAAGTTTGAGTGTTAAATACAGAGACAGGCTACAAGCTATTGGCATTTTCTAACAATGACAGTATATCAAGAAAATAAGCCTACACAGCTATCAATGGTATAGACATGCTGGGGCAGGAGGAAAAGCTCTCCCAATCCTGCCTTTGCACCTCAGCTTTATTCACCAGCTCCCATCTCCTCAACCAATCAGAGCTCGATTCAGTTAATTAGGTACAGCTGACTCTCATACCTGGCTGAAGGAATGACAGCAAGAAAGAGAGAGAAAAATAGCCAGGGATAAAAACAAAAGAAACACCAACAAGAATAGAGAAAGTACAATTATGTTGTAGAAGTACAATGTTAACCACATCATGTACATCACAGTTGCAAGTAGGCAAATAAATAACAAATAAATACGTCATGGGACGTAACAATCTTTTTCATTTGAAGATGGAAATAAGTTGGGTTTAAAGAAGATAAAATGAGTAAATATGTTTAACAAGATCATCAGGTTACATTTAAGTTAAGTTCAAATCTTTACTGGGGTCACTTACTACAGGATTTTCAAAAGAAAAGCATTTTTTATGAATAAGTTACATTTTACAGACAACTTAATCTTAAATGTGCATCTATATCTAATCAATCGACAATTTAACAACAGCGTGTGATACCAGGGAGAAGATACATTTACCACGATATCCACGACCATATCCATATTTTAGCCAGAGCTTAAAATAGCTACAAAAATGTAATATCTACTCAATATGTGTGATTTAGCATCTTTTGACCCACTAAAAAATTAATGGGAGACAGACTTAGATGAACCAATCTCGGATGAAACTTATAATACAAGGAATCTTCTCTTCATCCATATGCATCAGACATGCTGTAATACAATTCAAAATAGTCCATCGTTTGCATTGGTCTAAGCTCAGACTTTCCGAGATCAATGCTGACATAGAGCCTATGTGTGATCGGTGTAGGCAAGCTCCTGCTACTCTGCTGCACATGTTCTGGATTAGTTTCTTTGAGACCTTTTCTGAGGCATTTGGGGAGGTAGTAGAACCATCAGCATTTCTTGCATTGTTCGGTATGGCCCCGGATAACACCGTTTTCAACTTAAGTCAAATTAACATGTTGGCCTTTGGTTCTCTTTTGGCTAGGAGACTGATATTGTTTAAATGCAAAGACCCTATTCCACCGACTCATAATCACTGGGTAAGAGAAGTCTTGTCTCATCTTAAATGGAGAAAATAAGGCATGCTATAAGAGGGTCTGTTTGGGCATTTTATAAGGTCTTGGATGCACACAACATGACAATTTGAGAGGAAAGGACTTGTGTCATACTTTTATTTCACGGTTTCTTTTGTGTTGCATTTATGGACATTTGATTATATATTATCTTTAGATCAGGTGTTCTGGGAAAGGGGTGTTTTTTTGTTTTTGATTCTGTATAATGAAAAATAAAAATATATAATATCTATGTTCATCCTGGGACAAACCTCTAAAAACCAAAGCAGTAACCTGTATCATGATTATATTTACCTTAACCTACAATAAATAATAAAAAAAAAATAATTTAATAATACTTGTGCGCTAAAATAACGGCCACTTGATAATAAAACAATAGATAGAATCAAAAAATCCCTTTCTCTGTCTTTTTACTCTTACACATGAATTCAAACCCCATGGTTTTAACAGCACAAATGTGTTAAAAATACACACGAAAGCGTAAAAATCAGAATTCAAATAGTTTTAATCAGTCACACTGTGTAAATAAATCTGTTGCATCACAAAAAGCTGCCTCTGCTCATGCTGTAACGGAAAGTTTTGATACTAAACGTGTGTGCTGCTGGCACATCCTGTGCACCATAAAAACCTGAGTGATCACATTTTATCCGTCTCATTTCATGCGCTGCATACATACATCATCAAATACATTTGAAGAATACATATGGTTTTGATACGATTTGCAAAGTGAAGCAAATACAAGAATTGGTTTAACTAATGTGCTGATATGCTTTTGTTCTCCATACTAGAGAGTGGCATGCATGACATTAATATACTGTATGTCATCATCTGATTCCTGAATCCTAAATTTGGCACTGGAATTGATTCACTCTACATCTATGCAGTGTCTAACTGTGTCTCAACATGCTGCACTTAATAGAAAAACTAAACCATTTCAGGTTGTAGGTGAACTATCAGTCTGCGTTTAAGCACTTGTGGTTGTGAATCACCAACTAAATGCATTTAATATTTACACGCTTCAGTATAAAAGTAGAGCCGTGGCATGCACTGTACAGATGATCAGTGCACAAACACTGAGAACCACCAAAAGAAGAAGAATAACACCTTATTCATGAACAACTCTGAAAAATATGTAAGAAATAATGATATACTGTGTAAATGTAAAGTTCCTTGCATTACAATAAGCAAAGCTTTGAAGAAAATGATCGCATAATGATGCTACGTTTTTTCATTATCATTATGATATGTTATTATAGTAACATTTTTCGATTATTATTTTTCTGTGCATTTTATATATTTCTATTAATGTACCTTTGTTTTTATTTTTATTTTCCTTTGCTCTTCAGTTTTAGTTATTTTAGGACTTCAAATTAATTTAAATCAGAAATGAAATTAGCTGGGAAAAAAAAAAAAAAAATATATATATATATAGTTTTTTTTTTTACTTTTTAGTTAATTTAGTACATTAAGTTACTATGCGAAATTATAATTTTCTATAAATATTTAATTGTATTATTTTTCTAAGCTTTATAGTATTAGTTAACTACAATAAACCTGTCTAAAAAATTAACAATAGGCTTAATTTGCTTTATGAAAAATATATTTTTTGAGATGAAATATGGCCCAGACATCACAATCCTGATCTCCAGCTTCATTCACACATATCTGTATTAATGTGAACTTATTCAGAGGTAAACTTGATCCCGAAACACTCCTACTCTTAAACTTACTGCCGTGACAAATGCACTGACCTAAACACAAAAAAACATTCGAGGACGCCAACTTGAATTTCATACCATCAGACTTCAGCAGTTTGTAAAAGAGCTAGAAACAGACTTAAATCAGATTTATAGCAAGTAGAAAGGACTCATTCACTTCTAGAAAAGTTAACAAAGCAAAACTCTTTGGCCAAAAACCGCCTGTTGCATATCAAACCCAGAAAAAGCAAAGCGCTCCAAAAAAATTTTTTTGTGTGAAAAATCTGACTTTTTTCACAGTATGCATCAGTAGATGAACAGTTGGAGCGTTTGGCTTTTTTCTTCCTATCACGCAGTCTTCAGAAACGCTGAATGTGGAAAGCGTTAGCTCTTGATGGCGCGGAGCTTCCGGCGGAAATACTCCGGCGCAGCTTCCTGCAGCCAGTCGGCGTCCACCAGACACAGATCCCTCATGTAGCAGCGAGAGGTGTGCAGCAGCTCGTTAAACACCACACAGGCGGGTTTGGCCTGGAACAAGACGGAGGAGGGATGGATGGCCACCGGCTGATGTGTGTCCAGAGCCACGTAAGAGCCGTCCGGCTGCAGCTCCGCCGCGTTCATGAACAAACCGTGAGCCAGACAGCGCCGAACATTCGCCAGGTCCGACAGAGACGACTCCAGCTTCATGTTCATCTAAAGAACACAAGAGCACAGGCACTTCATCATGCACGTTTCATTTGCATGTCGCTGAGAGAATATTATAGATTTTATATTCATATTCTGAATGAGCCATTTTAGCAATTTTATTATTATTATTTTTATATGATATATTGTTATATACGTCTATGTAGTTAAATTTTATTATTTATATTATATTTATATTATTAAATATATATAGGAAACCCCCTTTTTCATTTAGTTTAACTTGGTGTACGCAAGCAACTAAAACTAAATAATTCATAAATAAATATTTATTCATATTAGAAATTATTTAATAAATAATGAATAAACTGTATAGGCACAAAAAAAATACAAATTCAAATAAAAATGGCAAAAACACAAAAAATGAAATCGATAAATGACAAAGTAAAAACAGAAAGTCAAAAATATAAAAATAGTATTAGTCAAAGAAAAATAAGTTATGAAATAAATACAATAAATAAAAAAAATGTAAAACAGAAAATATAAAAATAACTAATTGAATTATTAACAAAGACTAGCATCATAAAAGACAATAACAATAAAGTGAAAACAGAAAAAATATAAAGGAAAAAAAAAAAAAAAGATCAAATAAACTAAAACATCCTAGAGTGGATCAATCACACAAATGCAGCTCCGACTTCGTTGATATTAAAGAAGATTTGTTTTGTTAATAAGATTATAAAAGATGCTTATGAAACTATTACCAGGTGCTTAAACAGCAGGAACATTTTTGTTCAATGTTGTTGTTTTTTATTTTTTTGGTAGGAATTGTTGGATGCATCATTCTAGAATGCAGCTAATTTTTGGTAAAAGTGTCAATTCACACAGATGCTTTTATCCAAGGTGACGTCCACTGCACTGAAGAAATGACATTCTATTCGAGCCCATGCATTACAGCTACAGAAACCATTAGAGGAATGCTATTACTCAAACACAAACAAAAACCAATGTGTGTGTGTGTACCTTGATGCAGATGTCTCTGAGTTGAGCCCGAACCTCCAACACCAGCCCCATATTCCTGCTGTTCACAAAGTTCTCTCGACACCATTCCTGTGAAAACACAGAAACAGAACAGTTCAAACTCAAGAAATACAATGCATTACATCTAAATCATTCTTCATGTTCAGTTGTCCTCATAAGTATACACATGCCTTGCAGAATCTGGGAAATGTTAATCACGTTGTTCTTCATTTAGCCCTGCCCTGAAGAAGCTATTTGATATTGCAGATGTTAGTCAGTACCTTGTTTCCGCTGACTTTCTTATAGGCCCTGTAGATGCTGAGGAGCGTCATGTGGTCGCCCTCGCTGGAGATGAACTTCTTGCGGACGGCGAGGACGTCGTCTCTGCGTGCCGGAGGATTGTAGAGGACCGAGTCGACCGAGAGGAGCGAGATGATGGTCAGGACCTCCTCAGCGCAGGAGAAATCAGGAGAGATCAGCAGAGTCTGTGGAGATGCAGAGGAGCCAGAAAACAACCGCTTCAGGACTCCACATCACATAAAAGCGTTGTTCAGCTTTCAGATCATGCAAAAATTGACACCATGACAGGTTTTGTGCTAGAGGTTCACACAAGAGTTTTAAAGTGAAGTAATCTGGATTTCTATAGATGATCAAGAGAGCTACTCTTACTTTGGAGAAGCGAGGCTCTAGAGGGAAGCTGGCCATTTTCTTTCCCAGCTGAGTTAATGAAACCTGATCATCTTTTCTATCGACGGCACCCAGGATACAGAGCTGCTCCACTGCTGTCCGCATCGACTCTACACACACACACACACACACACACACGGTATAGTTCAAAGTGCTACTACATATTATTAAACCAGCATACTGAATACAGTACAAAGATCTGTTCTCAGTCTCACCAGGAGACGGTTTGGACATGAAGTCAAAGTTGAGGACGTCAGGAACACCCAGAGCCAGCAGCTGCAGAATAACACTGGCCAGATTACACCTGCAGAGAGAGAGAAACCGTCACTGAACACTCAAACTCATGTGTCTGAATAACGCTGGATGCGTCTTGTGCTCAAACACAGACAGACGAAATGAAACAGAACCGATCAGAATGCACTGCAATGTCTCCATGCACTATTTTTAAACATTACATTAAAACAATGTTGTGAAGCACTATTTTTTAAGAACATATATTGCTTTTTAATATAAGTTTACACATTAACACAATAAGTATGTTTTTTGCACTACTGGTAAAAACCAAAAAACTAAATTGTAAAAACTTTAAGAAACAAATAACATAATTTTAAAATATGAAACCATTTGGAAAATAGGATTTTTAACAAGAAATTAAATTATTATTATTATTCATTATTATAATTTTTTTTTTTTAAGTATAACAACTTTAAGGAATTAAGCATTTTTTAAATAAGTCAACAAATGAAGTTCTAAAGAATTTTTTTAAAAAGTTGTATCTTTAATAAGTCAAACTTTTCTAAGAAAACACGTTTAGAAAAAATAAAAAAATTGTATTCTATATACAAGACAGATAAAAAAGCATAAAATAAACTGTTAAAATAAAGTATCTTTAAATATATATATACATATAAATATAAATACTTTTTTTTCTTAACACACACACACCCGCACACACTCTTTAATAAAGTATGTATCATTTCAAATCATTTTATCATTTAAAACATTTTGTTTTGGTAGAACAAGAAAACAATAAATGCCTTTGAAAGTGCCTTTGTCACTGAATAGTTTCAATGTACCTTGTTCTAATAACAATATACTACTTATAAAAAATGAACATGTAAAAAAACTTTTTAAATACTGTTTTTTTTTGTTACTTTTGTAAATTCTGTTACTTTTAAAACAGAAAAAAAACATGCAGATGAAATGCAAGGACCCATGGTGTGTGAAGGGCTGTATATTGGTCTCATATGGTGTACTGTAACACCGGGGCTTGATGAATCTGCAGACGGTGTGGGCTGTACCTCTGTATCTCAGGTACGGTCATGTTGGCAAAGCTGTCAAACTCCTCTTCAGTGTAGAGACGGTAACATGAGCCGGCGTCTTCTCTCCCGGCTCGACCGGTGCGCTGCCAGGCCTGAGCTTTAGACACGCGCTGGACCGCCAACACCTCCAGACCGCTGTCTGAATCAACACAACAACACCTCAGCACCACCCAGAACCATGAACTGCTGTCCAGTGCGCTTCTCTAGCCACAGATCACTGGCTGAGCTCCTCTCATTAGAGCAGCTGTCTGAAGCACTCAGGTTACCCTCAGGAAGGCGGTACAGGACAATAAAAGATGGAGGGAGATACAGCACATATGACAGTGCTGTTGCAATAACAAATAAAACACTGAAGTTTTTTAGCATTTGTAGTCCCGGGTCACACACATAGACATGCATGTACACACACACACACAGGTCTTATTGATTTATTTTATTCGTTTTGTCTGTAAATGTGTTTTTGCACATGGCATAATTGTTTATGAAGTTGTAGACTAGGATTGCACATATTTTTGTTGTACTTTTTGTATAATGACCACTAAAATTCTGATTCTGTAATATTCTACACGCAGTGAGCTTCAGTGGGTGTCTGACCTGGATTGTAGCGTTTGGCTTTCACCATCCCCGTGTCGATCACGTATTTGATGCCGGAGATGGTGATGGAGGTTTCTGCGATGTTTGTGGACAGAACCACCTTCCTGGAGCCCTGTAAGACACAGACATGAGTGTGAGAGAGAGAGCTGGGGATCAGCTGGAGTGTGTGATTGTGCCTGGTGCTGCAGGGACCTTAGGAGCGGGCTGAAACACACGCAGCTGCTGAGTCGGCGGCAGAGAGGCGTAGAGCGGGACCACCGTCATCGGCCCGCAGCTCTCCGGCAGGTGTTTGGAAATGTCCCGACAGGTGCGAGCCAGCGCTTCGATCTCCTCCTGACCCGTCATGAACACCAGGATATCATGAGACAGTGGAGCTTCCTGGGATAGAACAAAAGAAAAACAAACTATAGGTTTTCTTTTTTAAATAAGTATAAATTATAAATTAGCATTGTTTTAAAGAAAATAGCATTTTATAAAAAATATTATTATTATTTAAAAGTATTGTTTTTTTAATTTTTCAGATTTATTTTAATGTATATATTTTTAGGAAAGTAATAAGTGTTGTTATATTATTTCAAAAGAAAATAATTTTCATAAATTGCATTATTTGAGGAAAATAAATGATTTTTAAACAAAACAGAAATACACATTATTTAAAGATTGTTATTTATTTTTTAATAAAACAGGTCATTTCTAATCCTTTTTCAAAGAAAATTGAAAAAGAAAGTTTTTATTTTCAGAAAATACATTTATTTTTGGAAAATAAGTATGTTTCTAAATTAAGATATTGTGTTTTTTATAAAGAAAATAAATTGTTGTGATGTTTATATTTAATTAATACAAATGTAAAAAACCTATTTAATTGTTTAACATGTAATAAGTATCTGTTGTTGTTTTGCAGTAAATGCGTTTCCTTTTTGTTTTTATAAAATAGGAAATAATTCTGAAAAACATTCTGCACTTCAAAACTGTGAGCTGTGAGCAAAATGAATAGAGAGAAAAAATGATAAGACATACATCAATCAGTTCAAAAGACAATTAATTCCAACTTCTGAATCTGTCATGTGTGTGTGTGTGTGTGAGAGAGAGACAGACCTGGTGAATCTGAAATATGGAGACGAGCGCTGCCTGCAGATAGTCGGACTGAGGCTGTTTGGTGTAGTAGATCTGAATAGGATGCTGTCGGCCCTCCAGATACAGAACCGGTGATTTATTGAAGTACTGAGAGAACAGATCCACGTCCATGGTGGCAGACATCACAATAACCTACAGATCAACAGCATTCGTTCACAGAATATATTACTACAGCACCTCTGCAGTAAATATACACATTACCAATTACAGACCAATCAGAGACACGCATACAGAATGATGTCATCACTGAAATCTGAACATTCAACAAACGAAACGTTCAAACTTAAATCCAGATTTCTTTAAACTTCACAAAAACACTGATATTGAATAGAGTCTGAACAGTATGTTGCATTATACATGCAGTAATTTAGTACTAAAACATTTACTTTTATTACAATTTTAAGAAAACATTTAGCTTTTTATTTAAAACTAAAGCTGAAATAAAAAAATAAAAGCAACTATACAGACACACTTAAAGAAAAAATACACTATATATATATATATATATATATATATATAAATTAATATTAGAGAAACCTATAATTTATATTTGTAATTTAACTTGATAAACTAAAAAAAATTAAACTAACGTAAAAGTTATTAAAAACTATAAATGTAATTTAAACATAAAATATTAAAACATAAAGAAATATTCACAATAAATAAAACTGAAATAGAAATGTATACAAACCAAACCATATGAACTTAAAAAATATATATATTTAAATAAAAACTATCAAAAATGCTAAACAGAATTTCTGAAACATTAACTAAAAGATTTAAATGATTTATTCTGTGAATTAATCACAGAAGCATTTTTAATAAATGTCATTAAAAATGCCGGATTAAAATAAAAGTCTTAGTTTGAGTTTAAGAGTATTTCTTATCCAAATGATTCAAGATTCATTGTTTGTTAGTGAGAGCAAGGGTAAAAAAGAAAGAAACAGCCTCATATACACGTATTTGTACATATATATATATATATATATAACTGAGGTATTGCACTGTATGAGCATCTTAGTTTGATGTGTTCAGGCTCTCTTGTACCTTCAGAGGTATCTTGTTCTGTTCGATGCGTTTGCGTTGAGCGGTCTTCACCACGCCGAACAGGACGTCTGTGTGAACGGTGCGCTCGTGAGCCTCGTCCAGGATCACCACGGTATAGCGCAGTAATAACGGATCGCCTATCGCCTCCCGCAACAACATCCCATCCGTCATGAACTTCAGCTTGGTCTCTGACGACGTGACGTCTTCGAAGCGCACCGTGTAGCCCACCTGAGCAGTAACAGAAACACCGACACTCAGGCCATGCAGCATGTGACTTTACTGAGATCTTCAGTGGTGAAACTCACCAGTTTTCCCAGCTGAACCTTCTTCTCTTCGGCCACGCGTGCTGCCAGCGATATAGCAGCGACCCGGCGGGGCTGAGTGATGCCGACGATGCCCTGCCGACCGATGCCGAACTCATACAGGTACTGCGGGATCTGCGTGGTTTTACCTGAGCCCGTCTCACCTGCAACACCAAAAACGTTACCTCTGTGCTCTTCTGCTGCTATTATAGCGTGCTTTCAGAAAAACACCATCACAAATACACAAAAACAAGACCATGACCAGACGAGTCCTCTGCACAACTCTGCGTAGGATTACAGGAAAACACCACCGTTTTTCCATTTTTCCACCAAACGCTATATACTAGATATATAATAGTTACCACATTTTATTTTAAAGTCACCATACTTACTCGTGTTACTAGTCAAGTAACCATCTTTAAATAGGGAAAACGTGGATATTTAATATTTAAATATTATTTAGAAAATATTTAGTTTATTTGTCAATACATTCAGTTACTAGTCATGTAACCGTC
>JAUMHI010000040.1:26527118-26539780 GCA_032359435.1 Enteromius unitaeniatus
AGTCATGTAACCGTCTTTTTTTTAATTTAATATTTAAATATTATTTAGAAAATATTTAGTTTATTTGTCAATACATTATTTTTCCACTAATTATTAGATGCATTATTTTAAGTCAGCATTTTTATTAGTTCATTTTAGTAATTAATGTAGTTGAATATGTTTTTTAAACATTTTTATTATCCTCCATGTCAAACAATCAATTAAATCAATCATTTTATCGTTTATTTTGGACTATGATCATCCTCATATAGCACCCCAGCATAAAAACTATACTAAAAGGTCAGCTCTTTATTTGTATGTATTAACATCTAATTTATACAGTGAAATTTTCAGATCATAAAATATTATTTGGAAAACATTTAGCTGCTATTAACAGTTTTTATAATAAATATACATATAGAGCACACACGTATATCATGTAAACCAAAACTTTTCTTATGGATGCGATTAACTTGGCTCCAGGGTCCACACCAGCTTCAGTAGCCTGAGCTGAATGAATCTCTGGCACACTAATAAGATGTCTCGGGGTGTCTACTAATGAGCTGATGATCAGAGAGTGTCTGATTAAAGACACATGCAGCGTGTGCTGCCTCCAGGAGCTCGGATATCATCACACGTGTCGTCTTACCGATGAACACGGCGTTGTGCAGCTGTCGGAGCTGGGTGATGATCTGGGTCCTGCTCTGGTAGATGGGGAGCTGTTTGCGCTGCGCCTCCACGCCGGCGGCCGGCTGTCCGGCTCTGGGCAGCAGCATGCCCGGCTTCTTATCCAGGCGGGAGAAGGGTGAGCCCGGCTTAAATCTCTTGGCCGGAGGAGGGTCGGGGTCTCGGGGCATGATCTGCGGGAGAAGGGCCGATCTCGCTCATAAAGACGGACGGACGGCGGAGAGTCTCGCGCTGCGGTTGTTTACATCATCCGCTCATGTGGCTCAGGGGCTGCTGGCGCGCGCTGATGACGCCACCGCGCCGCCTCGTGCCACGTCCCCCGCATCCGGACGAAAGCGTATCGATAATATTATTTTTTTATAATTATAATTTAGGTTTTGTATTTTTTGTTTGCGTTCGTACTGCTTTTTTAAAAAGTCGGATTTTGTCTTTTTCACTCGTTATGCATATCAACCACCAAATAAAACTGATCATTTAACTTTTTATTACATGTTTGTATTGTTAAAAGTGCGAGATCTAAATATAACGTGTTGTGTTTTGTTGACGGTATGTAAGCGCACGGTTAAACTGAACTAAATTGCAACGTCAATAATTATTTTACGGAATGATTTTGGCGCTGCGCTACAAATGACGTACAGTAATAACGAATACGCGAGTGTTGACCAATCAGCGCACAGACCCGCCTCCTCTAGTCGATTCTGATTGGCTGATCCTCTGATACTAATATTCTGCGGCTTCCTCCAGCGGCCTCTTTCTTTCACGCGTCCCTATCGTGAGGTGAGCTGTGCTGCGGCCCTTCGAGGATTTCCTTCATAGAAGTCATAAGTGTTTCCGTATTAAATCGTATTTAGTCAAGCATGTATAAAGAATCACTCCCTGTTATTAATAGCACTCGACTTGTGTGTAATAATAGCCGTTTGAAGGAAGAGTTAGCATTAGCCTGTTAGCATGGGCCTGCGCGCCACGTGAGGGAGCTGTTCTGATCAGCTGGTTTCTCGCTGTTGAGTGGTATTCTGCTGTATTGATGTGTGTAGTGCAGTGAATATCGTACGTTTTTATCGTGTAGTTAAATTCTCGCACGTGTTCAACAGTAGCAGGACATCTACAGGCCCGCTGTGTCAGTGCTGGTCGGTCGTTCCCCCTGCTGAAATCAACTGATTCTTACTATCCCTGTCTGTCTGAACCCCACGGCTTACAGGGACGCTTAGTCTCAGACATGTCGTTAGGACACTTTGGTGTTGTCTTCTGTAGAATGTTTCCAGCTATTTTTATGTCGTAGAAGTTTGTCTAAATGGCTTTTGATCTGTGGCTTCCAGATTTTTCAACCTTGTCTTTAAACCGGCTGTTCACCGATCCTTGGAAGCACTGTCAAGATGCCCAGGGAAGACAGGGCCACGTGGAAGTCCAACTACTTTCTGAAAATCATCGTAAGTGCTTTAAAAACATGAAATACAGTCTGTCTGTGTATAACCCACGACTGGAGGGACGCCTGGTCTGTGACACGATACAGTCACTAACCCGTTATGACCAGGTGTTATGGGTTGTTTATTTATATATATATATATATAGATAGATGTATAGATATAGATATATAATAGATATAGATATTAATAAAAAATAAAAGATATATATATTTATTATTTTTTAATATACAAGTTTTAAAAAGTTTTAGACTAGTACATGCGTGCATTTATACTATTGTGAAATTCTTGAATAGATTGCAGCTGTTGTTAGATTTTCATTAATTTTTTCAATAAATGCGTCCATTTGAATTTCTCACACTTTAAAATTGTATCATTTAAGAATGTTAAAGTATAATAAAGTAAATAACTTTCCGTCTTGTCTTTTGTTCAAGTTTTCATTTATTTGCTTGGAACAAAATTATTGTTTTATAATTGTAAAAATTTGATCCATTTAAAGGTGTGAGAAATTAATATAAATATAATTTTTGTAAAAGTAATTTTAAATATGGATAAATCTACTTGATTTTTTTTCCCCTCTTCCAACCCTTTCAGTCTGTATTTTATGATCTGTTAACTATTTTTCAGAAACTGTTAAATCATGATTCCTGTCTGGTTAAGTAGTTTGACACATCTCTCTGTTTACAGCAACTGCTGGATGACTACCCCAAGTGTTTCATCGTGGGCGCTGACAATGTCGGCTCCAAGCAGATGCAGACCATCCGTCTGTCCCTGCGGGGCAAGGCCGTCGTGCTCATGGGCAAAAACACCATGATGAGAAAGGCCATCCGTGGCCACCTGGAAAACAACTCCTCTCTGGAGAGGTACGTGTCAGCCTGGACACAGTGATGACCCACACTACAGAGGCTTTTCAAGTCTTTACAGTGAGCAGTCTCTATAAAATTAAGAGAACACTCCCCTGCATGTTTCTAAGCAATCCTATATTGTTGGTGGTTAAGATGCTGATTCCAAGAAGTGTCAAGCGTGTCAGCAAATGATGAATTGTGTAGCGATTTCAAAGCATTTTTGCTTTTGACAACCGTTAGTAACTGTAGTCTGGTGTTCTCCTTTAAGACTCCTGTCTGAATGTGAGCCACATTACAACTACTTGCTCAACTCTTTTAAAATATATTATAATTTCAAACTGAATCTTGCACTTTTGCATGCACTACTTTTTAGTCAAGTTATATACAAAATGTGCTTAATTCTTGAAGTTTGACGCGTTCTCTTTACAAACGCTGATGTATCCAGAGATGCAGGTTCAGTTATGGACCGGCTGTTGCGGTGCCGGTTTGTCGTTCCCCCTGCACAAATAAACCTGTTTCCTTCTATCCCTGTGTGTTTGCATCCCACAGCCCACAGGGACGCTTGGTCTCAGACACCCTGCGTTAGTGCACACTGCACATGTCTAAAGTTCAGTTTTGAAGAACCCCAGGTGAAATTATTTATTTTTTCTCCCTGTGTTTTGCAGGCTGCTTCCCCACATCAAAGGGAACGTGGGCTTCGTCTTCACCAAGGAGGATCTGACTGAGGTCCGGGATCTGCTGCTGGCAAACAAAGTGAGTGTCCCTGAGCGACTGTGTGAATGTCTGAGGTTCTTTAGGGATTGAGTGTAACCTGTAGTTGTCATCTGTGAGTGTAGGTGCCTGCTGCTGCCCGTGCCGGTGCCATCGCCCCGTGTGAGGTGACCGTCCCGGCTCAAAACACTGGGCTCGGTCCTGAGAAGACCTCCTTCTTCCAGGCTTTGGGCATCACCACCAAGATCTCCAGAGGAACCATTGAAATCTTGGTGAGTAGCAGAATTATCTTTCATCTTCCAATGATTTTAAAGACTGTGGTTTACTATTTAATTGTCAAAACAAAGCAGTGCATCATTCACTGATGTAGAGGACTTTTGAAGTTATTTAAATGATTTGATATTTAGTAGACTTAATGCATGCATTTTACACTTGATGAGTAATAGTTAAATTGGCATTCTTATTCCAAAAATGTACGATAAAGAAATGGACTTAAACTTTTTGACGTGTGCTCTCAAAAGCTCATTAAACGCTGATGTATCCAGAGATGCAGGTTCAGTTATGGACCGGCTGTTGCGGTGCCGGTTTGTCGTTCCCCCTGCACAAATAAACCTGTTTCCTTCTATCCCTGTGTGCTTGCATCCCACAGCCCACAGGGACGCTTGGTCTCAGACACTTGCATTTCTTCTGTTAATGTTGGAAATGAACTAAATGAAGTTTCCTGTACCGTCCACAGAGCGACGTTCAGCTGATCAAACCTGGAGACAAGGTGGGCGCCAGCGAGGCCACGCTGCTCAACATGCTGAACATCTCACCCTTCTCTTACGGGCTGATCATCCAGCAGGTGTATGATAACGGCAGCGTCTACAGCCCCGAGGTGCTGGACATCACTGAAGAGTCTCTGCACAAGAGGTTCCTGGAGGTCAGTTCAGTTGGGTTTTGGTCTGAAAGAGTATTATGGCTGCTAAAGATGATGCTAGATCTCGATCCTGGGTCTTTGGAAAGATGCAGGTTCAGTTATGGACCGGCTGTTGCGGTGCCGGTTTGTCGTTCCCCCTGCACAAATAAACCTGTTTCCTACTATCCCTGTGTGCTTGCATCCCACAGCCCACAGGGACGCTTGGTCTCAGACACTTTATCTTTTATCATGCGTTACATGTAAATTTTATTTCATTTATAAAGTTTGCTTTTCTTTTAAATATCAATTGTACTTGATCTATAATATCTATGGTTAAATCTCTTCTGCTCAGGGTGTGAGGAACATCGCCAGTGTGTGTCTGCAGATCGGTTACCCGACGCTCGCCTCCATCCCTCACTCCATCATCAACGGGTACAAGAGGGTCCTGGCTGTCGCCGTGGAAACAGACTACTCCTTCCCCTTGGCTGAGAAGGTAAAGCTCAGATCTCTCGTTGATGTGATGCTGCGGGTTAGGTTATGAAACTGCTGATCAGTCCTGCACAAATGGACCTGTGTCCAGCGGTCTGCGCCAGGGGCCTTTATCCCGACAGCTGGTGCTCGGACAGTGCTTAATGGACATGTTTCTGACTTCTCTGGGGTTAAATGTGTCCGTTTCTCTCCTCAGGTGAAGGCATACCTGGCTGATCCCACCGCCTTTGCTGTTGCAGCCCCTGCAGCTTCGGCTGCGGAGGTCAAATCTGCTGCTCCTGCAGCTAAAGAAGAGGCACCCAAGGAGGAGTCCGAGGAGTCTGATGAAGACATGGGCTTCGGCTTATTTGATTAAACTGCTGAATGTGAATATCCATGTCAGATTAACATCAATAAAACATCTGGAAACATCTGTTACGGCTCTTGTCATTCTGTACACTTCTCGTCAAACTATCCACAAATCGCTTAAAAGTGATGTTTTTATATAGAATTGGGTCCTATTATGCCCTCTATGAAGTTTTTGGGGAGTACTAGTCAAGAATAGCTTCTCACAAAGCTTTTTATTTTTTTTTTCTTACATGATTGCTGCGCAACAGTTTTAGTTCCCATTTCCTCCTGGCTATGTGAGTACATACAGTATTAGACAACCTACTGATCATGAAAGGGTGAAAAAATGAACCGCAAGTTTCTGTTTTTGTTCTGGAAAAACAAGCTGATGTTGCTAAATATTAAGTGACTTTATAAAAAAAAAAAAGTAATAAGTATGGTTAATGATCAGCTCTTTATTACAAGGGTCAAATGACACATGGATTGAAAAATGCATAAATATAACGGCACATTACCCACACCACCAGGGAGAATCTCCTGTTTCACCTTAGCATAGAAAAAATCCCATGAAACATTTACAAGGAGACCAATATGCATTTGTAGAACACTAAATTGTAATAGTCCCTGGAATCATTTAGCTGCAGCGACTGCACGAATCTGCTCCAGCAGTTTCTCTATGTTGTTTGAGATGTTTTTTCCAGCCACCCCCATCACTTCAGCAGTCATCTCGGCGTTGTAAGGACCTTTTAGGATGCCATATTTCTTCCTCCAGTCACCAGGCTTATCTGATGGAGCAGTAATACACACAAATCAGCAGGGAGTTTAGTCATTTCCTGGTCTGGATAAGTAGAGAATTGGAAACAGTATTCGGAGTAACTTGTACAATATAAGACATAAAATATTAGATCATTTCTAAAAAAGAAAGAAAAACTTAATGCAGGGCAAATTAGCACCCAAGGACATCAGAGAGTCATGGCATGTTTACTGGTTAAGGCAGCAATATCTGCTACTGCAATAAACAGAGGCTAATTTTAACTGGTGTACATCAGGCCATATTTCATTATAATAGTTGTAAATGGTCTGATTGTGTGTGTACCCAAGCAGTGAGGGTCACTAGGGACCATCATGCCAAATTTGGTTTCTTGGATTTACGGTTTTGACTTTTAGGACAGAAAAAGATTCATCCAAAGAAAATCCATACAAATACAGAAGGGTTCAGAGAACTTCAGGGATCCCTAATAATGTGACTTAGTATTCCAAACAAGCACAAAATGTTTTTGGGGACGTTAAATAATGGCGAAGAAAAAATAAACTTGACTAAATGTCTTTACTACAGGAGCATGTGCATCCAGGTCAAATAATCAAACAAGCAAAAGATCAATACAGCATATCGAGTATAATTTGACCTTCGCTGAAAGAGCACGCGCCACGTCACTCAAGACCATCAACAGATAAAGGCAGAGCACATTTAATGTAAAATCAAACCATGACTACAATATCAAAAACCCATGTGCAAGAGGTGAATATATGCAGGTTATAAGCAGGGGCGGACTTGCTATGTTGTCTACAACGTGAAATAATCAAGTGTCTGCTGAATGAATAAATAAAAATGTCAATGAAAGAATTACAATATGTAGATGAAAACTGTAGAAACACTGGACGTAACTATGGGGCGACATTGTGCAGCAGCAACTTTGACAACAACAAAAAAGGAACCTCAAGGTTGATTGAAGTAAATGTGAGTAAAGGTAGGCCCCAAATTCACTAAATCCGCCCCTGGTTATAAGGCGTTTTAGGCTTCTTCTCATTATCTAGTCGGAATGTAACATGCATGTTTACAGTTTATCAGACATTAAATATGATCTGAAGAATCTACAGCGACGTCTGGAATTCTGCAGCATTGTTTAGGATGACTGAAAGATGTTAACTTGCCTCCACAGTTGACCATGTTAAACAGAGGGATGTGAATCACGGTTGGAGCGTTTTTGCCTTTGAACACATAGAAGTCTTTTGGTTTCTTCCCTTCATCACTGGAAATGTTGACTTCAGGGAAGGGGATCTTTAGTTTCTTGCACGTCTTAGCAGCTTCTCTGACTGTCTGCAATGGAATAATATAGCAGTAGCACTGTATGAAAAGGCTTAGACCATTTTTGTTGAGACTGATGGTATTCACTTCTAATCTAAATCTACCCCTTCATCGTGCACCAAGCAAGAAACCACCACAGAGATGTCATTATCTACCAGTGTTTTTGAAGTTCTGTGTATTTTAGGTTATGGTAGCAATCATTATTAAGAAAGTTTGTGTTCCACAGAAGAAAGATTTTAGATATGGGATCAGAACATGAGTTTTCTAGGGGATGTGATCTTTTAGATCACTTTAGCAATGTGTGCATTATATAGACGGCACATACCGTGAAAGGATCGCCATCGCTGAAATCCAGAGCAATGATGAGGTCAATGTTTCGTTCTTTTCTCAGCATTGAGAAGTAAGGTGAGTTGAGCAACAGTCCAGCGTCTATAATATCTCTCGTCTCTTTTTGCAAAAGAGCGGCTGGCACTGATTCATCTATTTAACAATAGCTTGAAGTGAGTCTTGTTATTATTCACAATGAATTTACCAAACACGTCTGTTCTTACCCGTCATGTTGTGGAGGAAGTTATAGTTCCTGCCCCAGACACTCTGAGCAATGCATCTGCAAAGATCAATAAAACAAATACACTCTTCAAAATGAGTTCTTCAGTTCAGTAAATGGTTCTCATCTGTAATGTCCTACACCTCTTTTTTTTTTACTTGTGCTTGTTTATTTCACTGATGTTCTACTTTTCTAATTGTATCTGTAGTGTGCAGCATCATTGAGCACTGGGAAAGTGCTATACAAACAACATATTATTATTATTAATTATTATAGCAGAATTGAATTTTGTTTGCCACATTTACACACTTTTTCTGTTTAACACTGTAAGTAAAAGTGACCTGACTTGAGTGTTTTTACGTGCTTATCAGCAATTTGACCAGACTCCTTTTTGCCTCCAAAAAGCTCTGTAAAAAGAGGAGAAGATATATAGATATAGATATATATTTATATTAGTCATTTCTTTCTATACTAGTTTGAGCAACTACAAGCATAATTTACACTTTTTTTTTTAACATTATGGCAGGTTTTCATGATTTGATTTTTATCATTGTTTTACTGTTTAAAATTCTTTTAAAAGCTTTTAAATAGATTATATTGTGTATATGTATATATAAATTCCCATTATTTAGCAGATACTTTCCAAACAGACCTACAAATGAGAAATGTTAAATACAGATATGATGTGAAATACAGCTTTTTTCAGACAGTAGAGTGGGTCTAATAGTCTGTCCATCGCCGATGGTCGACAGACTTCACAATGTTGAGCAGGCGTTGTTATTACAGAGTTTGTTTGGTAACACTTCACTTGAAGGCGTGTGCATAAGACTGACACGACACCTTCATAATCATGCCCTAACATACAAGGTTTTATGCATGTTTATGAAAGCTGTTATAAAGTGTAATTCGCTCAGTTATGTCATTTGTAATGCAAAGGTGACATTGGTTGAGATATTGGTTGAGGAAACGTCAAGTTGTCATAACAAAGGCATCTCAAACAATGCCATCTTTGCATTAAAAATGACATAACTGAGCGAATGAGACGTAATGACATAACATGCATAAAACCTCATTCATGATGTGTGTCGTCATGAATATGAAGGTGTCAGTGTTACCGCCTGAACGCATTAAGCCACGTTAACAGTTTTTCACATTTTAGCGTTTTAGAATGTCACCTCTGTGACAATGTGCCCCATACATTGTCAATAAATAGTCTTGTCTGGCAGAAATAAACGCAAAAACAAAAATGAACCACTGAGAAATATTTACTGCAATAACCGTGACAACCAGCCTTGCCCCAAATAATATCTATATCTATATTTATAATATAAATTGTAGCAGACATTAGTAGAGGTTTACCGCTCAGCTTTGATTTGGAGGACTGCTCAAGGGCAGAAGGGTCAGCATCGACAAGCTTCATGAGCTCCTGGGAACATTCCTCTATAGGTGGAGAAACACACAGACACACTGAATAAGCACACTGCAAACTGCTTTGATTATACACTGCAAGTCAAAACCGTTTAGAAGAAATCTCTTCTGCTCACCAAGCCTGCATTTGACAGCAAAAACAGTAACATTTTGAAACATTTAAAATAACTTTTCCATTTCAATATATTTAACATTTTTGATTTAATCCTGTGGTTTCAAATCGTAATTTAAAAAAAGACATTTTAAATTAAGTTCTTCACTGACCTTCACCGGCCGGCAGCTGAGCGGTTTTCGAGGCGTCTCCTCCGGTCTTATCTTTTCAGTTTTTACAGTGAATAGCAGGTGTTTCCACACAACCAGAAGCAATCATACAAAACAATATAACATCAGGGCTGGTGATATTCAGCAAGCGCTACAGATCTATCAACTGGATGCTAATCTTTAAAACAGATTAAATATGAGGACCTTTTTAACATACACAGTCAAGGCAAAAAATTAGACACTAGATATAATTTCTTTTTTTTTTTTTTCATATTTAATTAGTTTTCTAAACTGTGATAATGTGAGAAATGTTAAAAAAAGGTGTCTGAATAAATTTTGTCTGACACTTAAGTTGTCAGCTTGTAGCTTGAACATTTGCTTGGCCACACATGATAGATCAACAAATATTTCAATGCACGGAAATAATCAATAAATAAACATAATAAAACTGTATACCTTGCTCCGTTTTGTCAAACACTGATTTTATTTCAGGTACAGAAATAGCTGAAGAACAAAATCAAATGAAAACGAAATTACTTTCAAGCAGAATTAAAACTTCAAGTTTTGCAACTCAAGTCATACCTTTGATCCATTCCCAGGTGGCCTTTCCATCAGCTAAAGCACTGCTACACGCAGCTGCAGAAAACACAAGAATAAACAAACACAACAGTTCAAATGAAGGAAACTGATTCTGTCCCTCAGCTTCCTGAACAGAGCTCATGACAGAGATGTGTTATTCATTGGTGTTTGTCATAATGAAATAAAGTGTGCAAATGTGAACATTGTTCGTGCATTCAATACAATATACACTGAAAGTTGGTATTACAAATAATAAATAAGGCAGTAATTATATATTCCCTGTGTTGGTGTTAAAGTGTTTCACAGTGGATATAAGTGACCCTGGACTACACAATTAGTCTTGCACGTGTATTTGTAGCAACAGCCAAAGATGCAATGTAGGGATCGAAATGATAGATTTTAGACACCACCACCAGTTCTAATTCAGTCAATATAATAATAAGTAGTCATATAATGCTAAATTATTATAATATCATATCATATAATTCTTGACTGACTGACTGCTGCTATATGTCAGTAGATAAGCAGTGTTACTACTAACAAAAACTAATTACCTTTTTTAAAGTAGAGTGCCCAGCACTGGTAATATGCATTGCTAAGAACTTGATTTTGATTTGGAGAAGTTTAAAGGATATTTTCTCAGTATTTAGATTTTTTTTAACAGAGTTTGTTACCTTGCAGGTACAGCATGTCCATTTCAGGCTGCTGTTTTTTCTTTGAGCCGTTGTCAAACTGGCTGCCGAAGTTAGAGGTGTCCACAAACGCTCCAGTGAGGGAATAACCTGCTTCGTGTGGACTGACCTCAAACCAGGGGTCTGCAGACGGAAAACACCACCATATGAAAGCTGACACAAACACATTACATTCTGTCTCTTTCAAACAAAACACTGACCTCCATCATTACATCTTTTGCTTCGCTTGTCGATCACTGCGTAGACGGGATACGGGTCTTTACTGTGCTGGTCCCACTCTTCTGTGATTGTTTGTTCATCGATCTGAAGAGAACAGATTTTGTTTTACAGATCTATGACATTTGCTCAACATGTCCTGAGCAAAGTTTTAAAAACAAGCTGTAAATGTAAATATTAAAAGGCACTTGAGGCAACTTCAGATCTCTACACTGGCAGATCCTTTTAGAAAGTAATGTACAAAATGAAGACAGTCAGCGGTTCCTCAACTGATATCATCCCAAACAAAAGGCTCTGAAATGTGAAATAATGGGCTGAGGTATCTTGAGTTTCCAACATGGTGTTTGAGGTTCTGCAGAAGGTTCCACCAGGGACATTACTTTATTAAGAGAGGCGACACAAATGTTGAGTAGATCTCATCATATTCATTCTCATGAATGTTGATTGCAATTAATTTGATCAGAAGAACAGTTGGACTGCCAAATCTATAAATCATAATTAAACACATCCAGAATAAATGTTTGTGTTTACAACCCGAATTCTGGAAATGTTGGGATTTTTGGTTGTGTTTTTTTTTTAACATATTGATAAAATTAAAGCTAAAAAAACATTCAAATCACATAAGCCAATATTTGATGCTCAACAGAACATAGCAAATGCTGAAACTGAGAAAAGTTACATTTTATCCACTAAATGAACTCATTTCGAATTTAATGTTTGCTACAGGCCTCAAAATAATTGGTACATTGGAAGCAGAGGCTGAACAAGCAAGAAATTTTCAAAAGATTCGTGAAAGAGTGCGGAATAATACTGTGGAATACTTAATAAGCAACGTTCTTCAATGTCAAATTGCCCTTCGTTGGATTCCTGTGGTCTTAGGGCCCTCAGACGACCCTCATCCCTCATCTGCGTTATTGCTAAACTGTACTAAACTGACTTGCTGTAGTCCAGATCTTTCACCTATAGAGAACATTTGGAGCATCATTAAACGCAAAATGATGACCACAAACTCTTCAGCAGCTGAAAACCTATATCAGGCCAAGAGTAGCCCAGACCACCTCTTTTAAGCAGACTCATCTTTGAAATGTACCAAACTCAACATCAATCAAACATCCAAAGTGTGAGAGCATTTGTACCAAATACATGCACGCTTCTAATAATAATACCTAGTTATCAACCATAAAATCCACAATCGGTCAACCTAAAAACACATGCACTTTAAACCTTAACATGACCACTTCAGCCCTCAACAAGTCAAAGTGGGTTATGTTATGAATAGTAACTGACCTCTTTCACATATAATGTGACAAACAACACTGCCCAGAGATCAGTCAAGCTGAACAAGTCTTTCATATAATATTTCTGCAGTTTGGCAGATTTTTCTTCCCAGCTGACCCCTGGACCACTGAGTCTCTCAACGATCTTGTTTTTCACGCTCTCTAGTTTGGTGGACCAGTCTGGTTCTTTGTATAAGGAGGCCATGCACCTTCAGAGAA
>JAUMHI010000040.1:26557110-26580652 GCA_032359435.1 Enteromius unitaeniatus
TGACCTCCCTACAACACCTGGGCCTGCTCCTGATGAGGTGGAGGATGGTCCAGACCTGGACTAAAGCATCCACCAACCATGGAGCGAGACATGATGTCCCAGATGTGCTCGACTGAATTTAGGGTCTGGAGTGATTGTGGATGAAGGAATGGTCTTCTTCTCTTATCAGGTGTTCTCTGAACTCTTCAGGCATTACAGGAGAACACTCAGAGCTGTTATCTTGGGAAAAGGATGTAGCAATAATTAGGTGCAAATAATTGTGGCTAACATGTATTGGAGAAAAACCTTTATTTCATCATGAGTTTTTCTCCCCATTTACAGTTGTTTTACTTCAATGATAGGTTAGAATTGAAAGATCAAAAGGATAAACAATGCAGATTTATTTTCACATCCACCTTTGCTCAGATTTAACAAGGGTGCCAATATTAGTGGAGGACACTGCATATGATTGTGTATTTATATATACATATACACAGTATAAAATATATTTAAATATAAAGATATTTTGGATGTGATTAACTTATGTCAAGGAAAATACATAAAAAGCATTTAAAATTAAACATAAATATTAATATATTTTATATAGGCTATTAATTAGTGTTGTCAAACCATTAATTGCGGGTAATCGCATCCAAAAGAAAAAAAAAATGTTCACATAATATTTGTGTGTTGTGTTTGTGTATTATGTATAAATACAAACATACAGTATATATTTTGAGAATACATGTATACATTTATATTAATGTAATTTACGTATTTAATTTTTTTCCTGAAATATATTTTATGTATTTATGTGTACATAATAAATATACACAGCACACAGAAATATGTAAACAAAAACTTTTTTTGGATGCATTTTATTGTTTGACAGCACCAATATTAATACAATTGTATATAATATTACAATAAAAAAAAAATATATATATATATATATATATATGTATATATATAATAGCATTTAAAAATATATATATTTTTTTAATATAAAGACATTTATATTTAATTAAAATCCGAGTAAAATAAATAATATTCAGAATGTTTTTGAAACATATTTTATGTATTTATGTGTACATAATAAATATACACAGCACACAGAAATATGTAAACAAAAACTTTTTTGGATGCAATTTATTGTTTGACAGCACCAATATTAATACAATTGTATATAATATTACAATAAAAAAAACAAATAGCATTTAAAAAAATATATATTTTTTAATATAAAGACATTTATATTTAATTAAAATCCGAGGAAATAAATAATATTCAGAATTTTTTTGAAATATATTAATTTAAAAATAAATAAAATAAATACAGATTTATTTACAATAACAATAAACCTCAGCCCCTTTATTTCCCCCTTTTTTTTAATCTTTTAAATGGACAGTATGATATTGTTTTCTAACGTGTAAGCTAATGAAGACGAGCACTGGTTGTGTGTGCTGTAAGTCCAGCGGTGTGCTGGCGGTGTGTGGAGCGGGGCTTCATGATGGCGGCGGCGGAGGAGAGCGGCAGCAGCGACTCGTGCAGCACCGCGGAGGAGGAGCGGGTCCGGCGGCTCTTCCAGACCTGCGACGGGGACGGAGACGGCTACATTAACCGGTCAGAAAGCTCCGCGAACTCCCTCGGACGGGTTTACGTGCAGAATAATGACTCCGGAGACTCGGAGAAGTGAGCAGCGGGACAGGCGCGGTGGAGCCGACTCTTTCAGTTCGTTTGAACGATCGCAGAGCAGCGATATTACGATTGAATTCACGACAAGAAGCCGCAGTAAACTTATTAACGCGTATAAAATCGCTTTGGAGGCTCGGGGGTTGTCAGAGGTGTGTTAGTTTGGGGCGTCGGAAGTGACAGGAAATGTTTCATCCTCATCCGCTAAACTTTGGCGTTTGTTGCAGTTTCTGAGCTTGTTTTGCTCTTGATAGTTTGCGGTGGTGTTGGCGGGACTTTTTGCGTGCATTTCGGTAATTTGATGAATTAAGAGTGATTCTGGAGAGGGGATATTGATAGCAGTCACATGTTGTGGCATCAGAACTGTTCGGCAAAAACGATGTTTTTTTCTTTGCTAAAAAAAAGACAAGACGCATGCTGTAAAAAAATATCGTAAAACGTCATGCATCTGCTCTAAAAGTATTTGGACATTAAAAATGTTGTTTTTAATGTTGTTGCATTAGATGCAAAATATAAAAAGAAAGATGCACAAACATGCAAACAGATTTGTTCAGTTTTAAACGATAAAAAGATTTACATTTGCCACTTTTGAGTATTAATAGCGAGCTACAGTGTATTATGCATTATAGTCATAAAAATGTTATAGTCAAAAAACATTTTTTTTTTAAATTTTATTTCATATTTACTTAATGTATGATGTGTAACTAAACATTTATTTAAAATAAAGAGAACCATGAAATATGAGAAAGGTGAAACGTTGAATAATATTTTAAAGGAATAAAAATAGAAATGCTGAAAATTTTGAGATATAGTTGAGTCTGTTTCTTCATTATATTTGGTGTAATTAAGCTCACGAGTGGATACTCTGCAGTGAATGGGTGCCGTCAGAATGAGAGTCCAAAGAGCTGATAAAACATCACAATAATCCACAGCACTCCAGTCCATCAGTTAACATCTGGAGAAGACTAAAGCTGAAAATTCTCTCATTCTGACGGCACCCATTCAATGCAGAGCATCCAATGTTGAGACACTGATGCAGTGTAGTGTTCACTTCTAAATATGACAACTTGTTACTTTGATATTTCCGACTCTGATGACAGCGAGGTGATTGTGAAGCAGTAGCGAAAGATGTTCATAATGAATGTGCTGAAAATATCCTTCAGATGCATGCATGCTTTTTCTGATTAAACTGTCCAAATGCAATTGCTGTACATGTCAAAATTGGTCTAAAATGTGATCTCGCTGCATGTTTTAGCTCTGTCATGTCTCGTGCTCAGGAATGATCTGCTGATGGTCTGCCGGCAGCTGAACATGGAGGATGCGGTGGCAGAGATCATGGGGCAGCTCGGCGCAGACGAGCGAGGAAAGATCTCCTTCGAAGACTTCACACGCTGCCGCATGCAGCTGGTCAACGAGATCCGCAAAGAAGAAGGACAGCTATCACTGCTCTTCAGTGACTCGGAGAAGAGGAAAGCTCACAAGTGTGTGGCCTCGTGGCCCACCAGCAGCGACAACAGCCTAGGTGTGTTATCTACCTAAGACACAAAACTAGTCATAAGGCTCAGTTTGTTTTTTGCATCATCATAGGGGCCAGAGTCAAACCTAAATTTATTCTCAAATGACAACAATTCTACTTAACCTACTATGAGCTCTCAGGGTGTTCATTTATGGTTGATTTATTTTTGTTTTCTTCAAGCA
Source organism: Enteromius unitaeniatus (assembly GCA_032359435.1). Classification (NCBI taxonomy): domain Eukaryota; kingdom Metazoa; phylum Chordata; class Actinopteri; order Cypriniformes; family Cyprinidae; genus Enteromius; species Enteromius unitaeniatus. The sequence continues at coordinate 26,560,480 of JAUMHI010000040.1, forward strand.
ATCAAATGTAATAGAAAAGAAATTGCTGCTTGCTTTGGTTTGTGGATGTATGGGAGATTTATGAAGGCATCCCATGTTTCTGTGGTGTTGGTTTGTTGACGCAGGTGCTCGAGAGAGCTGGGAGTTTGATTCTGGAGCTCGAGACTTACAGAGTCCAGATCTGCAGTCTCCAACACAAAGCCATGCTCTGCCGCAGACCCCTCCGTTCCTCCAGAAGCTCCTGGATCAGCCCAGCGCTCCAGAGCCTCCGGCTGGGCATCCCTCCGGCCACGGCGGGAGCTACCTGGAGCTGGCCGACACTGTGAGTCTGAAGCGCTGTTTAACTGCTGCCTTTGATTGGAATGAATCGGTTTCATGTGGTCATCGCATCATAGTGATGAACTGCATGTGATGCGAACAGGAATTTCGCTGCGATGCAAGTTTGATGGATTATATGTAGCTTTTGTTACTCAACAAATGGGTTTGATATTTTTCATATTCAGTGTGGCAGTCAAATTAATCTTTCCTAATAAGTTGATTTTTTACCTTTAATGGGCATTTTTCCCTTTTCTATAAGTGTGCGTTATATTTTGAATCAAGATCTTCCATTTAATCAGTGAATTACAATAAAAAGACATATGAGCTGTTACCAAGCAAATGAAACTTATCTTATAATGCAGAGGAAACACAGAAGCTGCGTTTAGATCATATACACGAGGGTTTTATATTGTTTAGTGCAGAACATGAATGCATTAAGCCCGCAATTACAAATGCTTCGGTATATTAAACATAAAGCAATTCTGTTATTTGATATTGTTTAAATAATAAAAAGGAACTTTAATTGTGAAATGAAAGCCTCCAGTAGGTGGCAGCTAGTCACTGTTAATAAACCAGTCATTGTGTTTGAACAGAATCATTTAAACGGTTGATTCCTTCGGGAATTAAACTATTTGTCAATTTTATTAATGAAGCTTAATACATAATATGAATAATAATAGAAATTAAAGTAACTATAAGGAAAGCTATGTTTTTATTTTACTGCCTTTAATTTGTGCTGCTTGATTTAAAAACCATTGTATTATGGAATATGTAATAGCGATATAACAGCACACTCAAACCAGTTTAGTATGTCATCATTTCATCTTATGATTTTGATTTAACACAGAGTTTTTGAAGTAAATAGTATGAAAGATGAATGAGTGAGCTGCTGAAGTCTGTAGGTGGCGCTGTAAGTTTATCACTGATGAATGCAGTGTGTCTCATCTCCTCCTTTCTTTGCTCTTTATTCACTTTATTCAAAGCAGTTTAATTTCCTGATGAGATCTCTTTCCTCCTCATACAGATGAGCTGAATATATGATGCTGTTTGGTATAAGAGAGCTTCATATCATCTGCTCATCAGTGCTCTCTTGTTCAGCGTGCAAGCGAAGAACTGTGTGTGTGTGTGTGTGTGTGTGATCGAAATCAGCCTTCTTTTATTTTGATTTAGTTGCAAAGCATGACATTATATGTTGCTCAAAGCCAAACGTTTTCCTCTGAGATTTTATTTAATTCGATTCTCAATTTTTCATTACAGCAACAAAATGTTTTCATGTATAACATTTATTATTAATGCTAATACTATTTCTACTAATAATTATGTAATTAAATGTTAATAATAAAATCAGTAAATCAATATTTTTTAATAACATTTATTAATAATGAGAATAATATTACTATGGATAACTTAAAGTACATTATATATGGATACATTGTGTATAATATTTATATTTGATGTTAATATCTTGTTAATAATTGTTAATAGCTATTCAATTAAAATGTTTCATGTGTTTATATTTGAAAATTGTTATTTTTATTACTACTTATTATTAAGTAAATAAGTGTGTGTTTGTCTGTGTATGGTTTATATATTTCTAGGAATAATTGTCTTTATGCGGTATGTAGGTTTCTGTGCAGTAAGGTGTGAGCAGGTTGTGATTCGTGGCTTTATCTGTAATGCAGCAATATTAATTACAGTGATTGCACAAGATGCATTCTCTAGGGGTGTGTGTCAGTGTCTCTGGACATATGGCATGTATTAGTGTAGGTGACGTCAGAGCGTGTGTGTGTTTATAGTGATGTAGGAATGTGGCGGGTGTCATGTGATGTTTTAACAGCTCTGCTCCGCCGTTATACAGCCGATCGGGTTACCGCAGTAAAGCTGTAGCAAATCATTAGACAGGACATCTCCAGTGCATCGAACACCTCTTCCGTGCTTTCACAGGGTTATTTGTACTTCTCTTCTTTAAGAAGAGCATTTGAGCTGTTTTTGTGTGTGTGCCTGTTGTATTTCAGAAGCAGCGCTTTGGGATTTTTTTGCTGCTCGTTGTTGTTTTATTTCTTCATTATTAAGACAAACTCTCGCTTTCTTGAGCACAGAAATGGTGTCTGTTGTGAGTTGTTTTGTTGAGGTTGCACTCGCTGTAGTTCACCGGTTTCTTCATTAGGCAGCATCTGTAGTTTTTATTGAGCAGTTAAAGATGCTTTGTAGGAACATGAGTGTGCGCTTTCTGTTTTATATCCATCTGTTTTTGGGCTAAGTGTGTGAGAAACGGCAAAAAAGCTGCGTTAATTAACAAACTAGCAATGAAAAATAATGAGTGTGTGTGTGTTTTCTGTTTATCTCTGTCTTTATGTCTGTCTGATTAATTTCTAGAACTAAGTGTGAGGTTGAAAAACAAACGATCAAACAAACACACAGACAAAAAAAGGCTTGAACAAATAAATAGAATAATAAAAGTTGATAAGTTAACATTTTACAACGTGTTTCAATTTCCCATTTGATATTATATTTCATTTGTAAAATGTAGAAATAACTCATTTATTCATCTTTAATGTTTATTTGACCATTCATTAATGCATTACTGACATAAAAAGTTGTATTTGTTAATATTAATGGAGTTGAGCTAACATGAACTAACATCACATTAACAAATTAACAAAGAAGAAGAAATACTGTAACAAATGAGTTCATTTTAGTAAATACTTTAAGGTCCTATTAGTTATTGTTAACTATTCTCAATACTTATCTAATCTAGATAAGACTAATCTAAGACATTCTAGTGTTTTTTTTTGATAGAGTATGTTTCTATCCATTGATTATTGAATGAACACAATGGGGCAGTTTCCCGAACAGGGTTTAAGACTAGACCTAGATTAAAATAAATGTTAAGAGCTGTAAACGGGACAACGCTTGCACTGAGATATCTTCAAATACATTGTTGTCATTGTTTGGTCTTAAAATGCTCACAGATCAAGCATTTTTCTTTCTAAAAATTCTTAAAAGTCCTAAATTAGCAAAGGTTTAGTCCTGGCTTAATCTAATTCCTAACCGGGAAACCGGCCCTATATTGACTAAACGTCAAATATGAATCGTGTGCATTCTTATTTATGCATAGCTCTCATAACTGCAGTATTGTTCTAATCCACCTGATTGCAGTTGCTCACTGCTCTTGTCTTTCTCTGATACTCAGTCAGAAAGCGCCTGCTGTGTATTGGATCAGTATTGAAGGTCTGCTGGTATTCAAATCTCTCTCTTTCCTCCTCCCTCTGGTTTTCCAGAAGATCATGCGGAGTCCAGATCGAAATGTGCTTTGGTCTTTGAGTGTCATTGTTTTCAGTTGGAATAGCATCTCTAAGATTCAAGGAGAACAGTTTTTGAACTTTTGAAAAAGACTTTTACTAAGTATTTTAGTGGAATTGTGTTGGTTTTATTTTGTGGGTTGTATATAAAAATACATGCAAATGCACAAAAATTGCACAGTGTTTTTTAGATTTTTTGGAAACCATTAAAGCCCTGTGAAATGCATATTCAATCGGAAATTGATTTTATTTAAAAAAAAATGTATATCTATTTTTGCATTATATTTATTTTATTTATTTATTTTTTAATTCAGGTTTTCCCCCATTATAATTTTACTGGACTTTGTTTTAATGGTTAAAATAAATCGTAGTAAAATGTTGATAGATGTCTATACCTACATAAAAAGCTGATTTATTTCACTAATTCCATTCAAGAAGTGAAACGTGTATAATCTATACAGTCATTTCACACAGACTGATATATTTTGAGTGTTAATTTCTTTTCATTTTTATTATTTTAACTGACAACTAATGAAAACCCCAAATTCAGTATCTCAGAATATTAGAATATTGTGAAAAGGTTCAGTACTGAAGACACCCGGTGCCACACTCCAATCAGCTAAACTTAAAACACCTGCAAAAAGGCCTTTAAATGCTCTCTCGGTCTAGTTCTGTTCAGTTGTCCAAAAGACGACCATTGACACCTTGCACAAGGAGGACAAGACACAAAAGGTCATTGCTAAAGAGGCTGGCTGTTCACAGAGCTCTGTGTCCAAACACATTAATAGAGAGGAGAAGGGAAGGAGAAGATGTGGTAGAAAAAAGTGTAAAGTGTTCAGATTCACATTTCACAAAGACAAAAAAGGACTGGACTGCTGCTGAGTACTCCAAAGTTATGTTCTCTGATGAAAGTACAGTTTGCATTTCCTTTGGAAATCAGGGTCCCAGAGTCTGGAGGAAGAGAGGAGAGGTTTCATCTGCTGGTGTCGGCCCACTGTGTTTTCTGAGGACCAAGGTCAACGCACTTCATGCTTCCTGCTGCTGATTTCACTTGGCGCCTGCACACAGTGCCAAAGCTACCAGTACCTGGTTTAAGGACCATGCTATCCCTGTTCTTAACTGACCTTAACCCCATAGAAAACAATGCAGAAGAGCTGAAGACCACTATCAAAGCAACCTGTGCTCTGTGAACACCTGAGCAGTGCCACAGACTGATCGACTCCACGCCGCATTTCTGCAATAATTCAGACAATAGGAGCTCCAACTAAGTATTGAGTGCTGTACATCATCATACTTTTCAGTTGGCTAAGATTTCTTTCTTTGTATTGGTCTGAATTTGAGGTTTTCATTAGTTGTCAGTTATAATCATCAAAATTAAAAGAAATGCTTGAAATGTATCAGTCTGTGACTGGAATGACTGTATACATTATACAAGTTTCACTTCTTAAATGGAATTATTGAAATAAATCAACTTTTTGAAGATATACTATTTGTATGACCTGCACCTGTGTGTGTGTGTGATATATACTACATTGCTGAGACACTGATGCAATGCTACATTTCTCCAAATCTGAAGAAACAAACTCATCCCAATCTTGGATCTTGGTCTGAGGACAGTACGATTTAATTTCTGGGTGAACTATTCCTGTAATTACTGTAATGTTCTTCAGTCTTCATCATAACTCAAAGTTTGTTTGACTATGGTTATTCAGCAAACCTGGGAATGCTGACTGAGAGTGGCGTAAAGTAAGTCCTTCCCAATGTGCTTAACACAACAAGATCCAGAATCCCATCAGAGCCGGCTCGTCTGTCACGGCTGATTCATGACTGTCACACACCATTTAGCTTCATCTCATTATCGGCTTCGTTAAGAGCTCAGAGCGGTAACGGATACACATCTCAGCTGATGAGAATCAGTGCTCAGAATACAGAGGCCGTCTGTGAGCTGATGTAAACACTGTGTTCTATAGAGATAAAATAATGCCTATAAGATTTGCATGTGAAGAGTACGTGCTGTGCAAGTGTACATAAGATTGCAAGCGTACATTACATTTGCAAGCGCAAGAAAAGTTTTGAAAAGGCGCAAATCAAGATTCAAGCCTGAGGAAAACAAGATTTGCAGTCTTTTACTTTTTTTGCCAGTGTAATTCATGTATTGTGAAACTGCAGCTTCATGCTAATGTAAAATAAATATGAACTGTATTCTTTAATTACATTTTTCCGCGCATAGACTTTTGGCACTATTTTTTCGCCAAAATGCGTCCAAATGCATTACAAGCCTATAAACAGCGTTTTGCAAGCGAGAGAGACAACCTGTGTCAAGAACTGTAGAACGGATTGATAGCGTAAAACTAATCTGTGCGTAAAAACAAACTGATGCATCCTTTTCAGTTCTTGTCTCGTACTTATGATATTAAATGATCAAATGTTCAAAAAAAGTATTTAAATCATAATTCCTCTATCTGAACACGCTGAGAATAATCAACCCAATTATTATTTTTTAAATATAGGCTAGTGTTCTGTTCGTGTGTTAGACTAAATATCTTTTTGTCTTCTTCTATGCATTATAATGAAAGCTATGTGAAACTGCACAGCATTTTGAGCTTTTTAAACAACATAATCCGTTCATATGTTGCCTATGAAAGACACATGCAGCTGCCCTGCTCCAGGTTCAGTCTGCAAGCTGCAGACAGGTCCTTCTCTTTGGCTCAGCATCGTCTTCGCCGCTGCAGTCGAACTCTTAATGCACACATGCACAATACATACATATATATATATATATATATATTGAGGGGGATGGAGTTCTGGAAGTGAATTTGGAGGGGTGTGGCATTTCATTTCCAAATTGTTAGGCTTACATTTTAGGAACACTAGGAAGGCGTTGGAAAATGTCAACAGATGTGAGAAAAACGCGCTGTTATAACACAGACGCACATTCACACTGATGTGACCGAGCCCGAGCATCCTTTCTAAATATCTGTCTGAACTGTATCCATCCTCTAATAGGTAACATGAAATGTTTCCACACACCAGATTTATAGGACGCTGGCTCATCCTCCAACTCCGGGCAGCCTTTCTTTTCTCTCTCACTTGCCATTTCTACACGTACAGTATTGTGAGCAGCAGCACTCACTCCACACCGTACACACCTCAATTCTTTGGCGCAAAAGGGAAACACTGATGTCACATACGGGGCATGAGGCTACATGTCATGAACCGTCAAACCGTGCGGCGCATGCATGCACCGAACCGAGACAAGCGTACTGAACGCCACCCCGAGTGTGTATAAATACACCAGCATTCAGAATCTATTTTAATACAGACATGTTTATTCATTTCATATGCATTAAATTAGATTTAATAATAAAATATTGTTTGTAAAGATTCTGTAAAGAGTGAAGACATTTATTGTACAGATTTTTCTGAAAATAAAGTTTAATATTTTAAATTTCTAAATGTATTTATGTAAATATTTTGTAAAAATATAAGTTAAGGTTTTTTATATTTATTTGTTTTGAAAATGTATTTAATTTATTATTTATATATATAAAATCGTTTTTTTATTATAATTTTTATTATTATTATTATTATTTCCCAAATTTCAAAAACACTTTCAAATGCATAACTTTTTTAGCATAATTTTTAATTGTTACTTCTATGAACATGTCAAGTCATTTGAATAAAATTCAGCAAGGAATACACTTTATAATTTGTCATACAAGGACATTTAGGGAAAAAATTATCAGATGAAACAGAAAAATACTTTTTACAGTGTTTATGAATACAAAACAGCAATCGCTTACATCATTACTGATTTAAATTGTGTTTTGATCAATTAAATGTGTCATTTCTTACCAGAACTTATAAAAATGCTTTAGTGTTTCCATACTTTAGCGTGGTGCATTTCTGTTTTGTTAGTTAGTGTTTCCTGCTGAAGGCTCAGGAAGCTGCTGTGTTGTGTCTGGCTCTCTCTAGTATCTCTGTAGCCTGCTGGAGGTTGATGGTCTCTCTCACCTTCACGTCCTTCAGACTCAGTTGTGCTGCTTCAGGCAGTTTTTCTTCAGCCCTTGTGAACGCTGCTCGTTTAAAAGGCCAGACGTGTGTTTTATCCTTTAGAGGACAGATGAAAAGACGAATGCTCACCATGGGAATGGTCTGAAATGATTAATGTGAATACTGTTTCCTCTCCTGCACTCAGAAATAAACACACACACATTTACTGTGTATAATTTCCTTACCAGAATGCCACGGCTCCTTCACTGCAAAATATTACTGCTTTAATGAGTCTTGTTTGGCTTATTTTGCAAAAATAAAAGTCATATTTAATTCTAAAATGTAATTATTTCAATCATATTGTGTTTGTGTGTCTAATTTTAGTGGAGAAACAACACTGCATGAAATATAAAACTGTATCCTGAATATAAGTGTCTTTTGTTTCATTTTTACACTTGATTTGCTTACTCTTGTACTTTTATAAACTTGTTTTAGACTGATTATATATAATGTAAGTGTGTTTTGTCTTTCGTGCTGCATTGGCAGATTTAGCAAAACAGGTTTAGAAAAGTATTAAAGTAAAAAGCAAGTGCAAAAATCTGCAGTATGGAAAAATAGCTATCCTATAGTGTGTGTTTGCCCGGTGTTGTGAGGGTAATTGTGTGCATCAGTGGTATGTCTTGATGAGATCAGCAGTACGGAGGGGTTTGTGGGACGTTTAATGGTGGTGTGTAGGTGACCCTCGTCTCACCGCGGTCAGAACTAAAGGAGAAGACGCTCGGGTGAGCTGGAGCTGATATAGATGTAGAGCGGTGGCAGAAATTATTATAATATGGTTTGAACTCTGTTCAGATAAACCAAGGGCAAAAATAGTTTTAAACAAGGAGGAGGCTCACTCCAAATGTTGCCTTAATTTACTTAATTGATCATTCCTATTCCTTACTATTGATAATAAAACTATTCCTGACATTAGTTTTGACAGCATCCTGATTTCACTTTAGTGCCTAAAACTTTTAACAGGACTGTTGCTTTTGCAGGTAGCTTTCTTGAAGCATATTGGAGGCGTTCAGATGTAGTTATTCTTATATTTAATACATTTCACATGTTAAATATTAATAAAAAAAATGCAGTTCCTTGACTAAAACATTTATCTTTTTGTTGTTTTCTGACAAAATTCTGTTCTGTTTTTGACAAATTGCTTATTTAATTTTGTTTAAATATTTTAAGAAATATCTTAAATAAGTGTAAATACATTTTTCTCCATCTTTTTTTTATTATAAATCAAGATATAATAATGTATGTTCTCATGAATTCTATGTTCTTAAAAAAACATTATATATATATATATATATACACACACACAGAAATCAAGTTTTGCTTTTAGAACAACTCTGAATTTTTATACAATTTTTATTGTAATTATATAGTTATAATATCCTTTATACTGTTTTTGTCATTTTAAATGATCTTACTAAATTAATTATATTAAGTACATGACACATGGAATAGGATGCTTAAGAAATTGGCAACAAACAAACAATTAAGAAAAAAAATACAAAACAATTATGATAATTTGTTAAATGAACAGTGTGGAGTAAATAGAGTAGCAAGAAGCTTCAGTGCAGTGATTTCTGAATCCGTTTCTGGAAGGAGTAAATGAAAGTGACTTTATTCAAACGAGCAATTAAGAATAATAATGTAAAGATGAAGAGTGAATATGTCAGTAATACTGATATTGGGCAAGTGTGGTATATGAGATGCTGACAGGGTTCAGTCAGTTCTTCAATTATTCATCATTGTTTCCAAAACTAAAGGCATCAGTCCTGTAGTGTGTTTGCTCTGAGAGGATCTGTGTGATTGTGAAGGCTGTTGTTATGGGGCTGGAGTGTGTTTTGGGTTGTGAAGAGCAAATGTGAGTCAGAAGCTGTCATCGTTTGTAGCTTCAGTGCCAAAAATCATTAGAATATTAAATGAAGATCATGTTCCATGAAGATACTTTGTAAATTTCATACCTAACTTTGTTTTTGATTAGTAATATGCATTGCTAAGAACTTCATTTGAACATCTTTAAATGCATTATTTTCTCACTATTTCATTTTTTTTTTTGCTCCCTCCGGTTCCAGATTTGACCCTTATGTTTGTGTTCACGGACGATGACAGAACACATCATTTTGGGTGAAATGATAAAGCTTGCATCTTCACTAGAGGGAGCTGTTGAATTCGTTATATAACGCTGGCACGTTTAGCATCAATATTAGCCTCTTTTTAGCCATATAAACTCAAGCCCGTCTCGGCCTGTGCACTCGCTGGAGCGCTGCCGTGAGATTGATGCAGGGTGTTTTTCATTGCTTCTGACAGACTGTTTGATGAAGACTCGTCTAACACAATGACACACACCTATAATTAAGTCTGTTACACGCAGTCTGTGCCAGGAGAGAGATATAATCTGCTTAAGAGCCTCTGCCCGAGAAAGTTCTGGATCTCGTCCAGCGTGAGGAAAACAATAAGCAAACACCAATAAACCATCACACACTGGCTCTTAAAGGGACAGTGCACCTAGAAATCATCAGTCTGTCTGTCAAACCTGTATGACTGATTTTCTTCGGTGGGACGTCGTTTGCAAGTGTTCTTGCAAATTATCTTGCAAAATGTTCACGCTGCTTTGTTTTATGCAGTAAAAGTGAATGCTAAACAAGCAAAAAGGACCAGAGCCATCAAAATGTACATTAACGTACTTGAGTTAGATTTATCTGTGTTTTTATTTTTCTAAACTAGTTATAAGTTTAAAACTCTTGTAGAGAAATTAGGTATGTCTTTGGTCACTTTGGATTATTAGTGTCTAATCTGCTGCTTTGGTTTGTTTAATGTGTGTTAGTGTGAATCTGACTTTAAAAACAGCTTATAATGATTAACAACCTTTCATAATTTTATGATACTTTTAGGGTATTTCATGGCATTTTCTGTGAGTATAGTATTTATTTAAGAATTTTTAAATTATATAGTATTTGTGATTAATAATATTTATTCTGAATTAATTATATTTGTGTGTGTGTGTGTAAATATAACAGCAACATATAATGCAATATTGCATTTAAAATCATTTGTAAAATCTATATTTTTTTCATTATAATTAATGTTTTTATATATTAATAGATATTAATAGATTACTCAAAATAATGAATTATTTCTTATTAAATAATTGTAAATGGCAGCATTAGTGATGTGTGAGGATGATTTATTAGTACAGTATTTACTGTCCGTCTGAGAGCAGTGTTATCACGAGGGAGGAGCTCGAGAGCTTCAAGTGACTGATCATATTCCAGCCGAGGAGAACTGACGGCCTGAAACGGCCCTGAAGGAGTCTCCTCCCACACACACACACACACACACACATGTAAAACACTCCGTCCTGCGGCCCCATGCAGCTGTGAGGCCCCGAGGAGTTCTCTCTCTCTTTCGCAGTCTCTCCCTCTCTCTCTCTCTCTCCCTCCCCTTGTCTCTCTCTCTCTTTCTCTCTCTCGGGTGTCTTTTCCTGGATCAGAGCAGAGCGGCTCTGCTGCTGCTGCCGGAGTCTCCGGCTGGCTCGAGGAATGCACGGAGCGTGGATTTAGCTGTGTGTGTGGGATTGCGTTGGGAATAGCTCCGGATGGTGTGAAGGATGAGCAGGCAGCGGTGTGTGTGGATTACAGGAGCGGGAGGAACCTAAGATCAGACGTGTTTCTCTGCCGCTGGAATACCGTCTCCAGAAACACGCTTGGCTCCGGGAGTTTAGGGACCATGAACTCTGGAGTAGCTTTGAGCGAGGGCAGCGAGGTAAGACCAGGCTCGAGCTACACACACACACACACACACACACACAGGGAGAGACTCTCGCTCTCGGTTTCTTTGCGTGTCACTTTTAAAGTTGCAGGAGCGTCGCATTGATTCAGCTTCATCATGTGATTCTCATCCTCGCTATCTCCAGGGTCATCCTGCACCGGATACGACTGTCAGATGGACTTGATTTCAACTTTTTATATTAGCTCAATCTAGGATAGAGAGATTATACAAAATAAATAGAAGAGGAACGTATGCAGTATAAAATCAATAATTTATAAAGTATTAGTAGTAGTGCTGTCAAACAATTAATCGTGATTAATCTAATCCAACATTTTTGTCCACATAGCATCCAAATATGTGCATGTAAATACATATATAAATATATTCATGCATGTGTGTGTATTTACATAAGAACTATACACAGTACATACAGATATGTTAGTAAACACATTATATATGTATGTGCTTGTACATTTTTCAAGCTTAGATTTTAGACTCCTTTCTCTTTAAGTTATCTTAAAGTATAAACATATTTTTTTATTTATTTATAAAATCTGTATGTCATCAAAATTTAAACAAAGCTACATTTAAATATGCCTTGATATAAAAAATATTTTGTCAGCGACAACATTTTTACAGCTCACATTTTGTGTATATTATATTATATTATATTTTAATTTATTTTATTAACAAACTGAAGTCTTACATTGAGTGTAAAATTATTTAGGGTGTAATAATTAGTATATCTAATCATTATAATGGAATCTTAATTATTATTATTTATATTATTTTTAAGAAAATGTTCATAAATTCATCGGTTAAGTGTGTGTGTGAATAAATAATTTACATTATTTTAAATGAACACATTTTGTGCTATTTTCAGGTTTGATATACTTCATTTAATGCATGATGAATCTATAGTAAAAGAATTGAGTTTATTCTGTCCCTTCATTAAACTAGTGATTGTTGTGCATTCATCTAAAGATTTATTTGGAGATAACCCCTTGTTTTGATGGCAGAATGTTGTAGTCCAGTTTCCTTCCTGACGTGGTGAGTCTAAAGAAAGAGACGTTTATCTCGTAATGTCTCGCCGTGTGTTTTATGAGCCTCTGTTGTTCTGTTTGAGTTTCTGAGATCTAATCGAATCCCATCTTCCTCGCTTGGAGCGTTTAATCCTGCACCAAAGCACATGAAAGCCACACTTAATAGGGAGCACCTTTGATTGGGACCTGCTAGCGTAAGGTTTAATGGGCCGAGCACGTGTTGATGTGAACATCTGCTGCTGTTTTATGGGCTGGTGTTTAAGGATGTTTACAGATGTTTTTCACTCTCATTGATCACGGATTGGTCTTGAAGTGAGTCTTACAGCGCTTAAGGAGCATCTCTAGCCAGATGATTATGAATTTTCCCTCTGTTTTATCAAAATGAACTGGAAGTGTTTTTACAGTAATGGTCTCAAGGTCAAATCCTGTAGAGTTGTGTTTGTTTTGTATTCTTGAAAAACCAAGTGAAACATCAGATGTCAGTGCATTTATTGGCACTTGAGTGGCATTTATTTATTTGCTTTAAAATGAAGATTTTTTTCTTATTTTCTAAAAATCAACTGGAAGTATTTTTACAGTAATGATCTCAAGATCAAATCCTGGAGAATAATTGTTTGTATCTTAGAGAGATAAATTAAGATGACCGATTGTCAGAGGATGTATGTAGCATAATATTGTCACATATAGCATCATTTATTTATTTATTTATTAAAGGTGGATTTATTTATTAGTATGTTGTTGATTGCTAATACTTTTTCAATTCATGAAACCAATTAAAACTGCTGATTGGAGTGGATTTATATTAAGCATTTAAGTGCTATTAGAAAACCTTTGTATTTTAAGTGCAATTATTTATGTTATTTTTTACTTTATTATTTACATCTTTTTTTAATAATATCATTTAAGTTATTATTTAAATTATTTATTTATATTTATTTTTTATATACCATTTTATTTCTTTATATTTTTTAATAATTAATTTTTGTTGAGTTAATTAATTAATCTTTATATCTTTTTAGTGCAGTTTTATTTTTAAGCTGGCCAGACTCTGAAGTGCATATGCAAGTAATTTAATAATTTTGTGCACTAATAAGGTCCAATAGCTGCTGTTAAACTGTATAAAATACATCAGAAAGACATTATAGTATAACATTTTGTGCACGTGCATATGTATTATATTTGCAAAGCGCCGTGATTATTGCAGATTTTACGGTTTATTTGGACGCTGCACTTTTGCTCGTTTCCATGTTAAGTGCATTCCTGTAAATTCAACAAGCTGAGACGATGTAGTTGGCTCAGGTGAATTATATTAGATTGGGATTTTATTCTAGTATTTAGTGTGAAAAATGATGCTTTTTATTTGTTCTTGCTAACAAAGGTAATCTTCTTGTAAAGTGTTAGCAGGGACATTCCGGTCTAAGGTCAGCGTGGTTTTGGGCTGACAGGGATTCTTCTGTCCTCACGTGAGACAGAGCAGTCTTTATCTGACCGGAGCCAAGGCAGGCAGGCGGCCAGGAATACAAGCACTGTTTGATAAGCACAGGGCCGCTGTCTATTTATATCTGTGCTTGGCCACTTCACACTGATTCAGTGCTCGTCTCTCTGCCTGTAGTACACACTAAAAGCACTTTAGATGAGAGGATACTGGATCTGCTCTGAGCTTTCTGACACTGTGTGTGTGCGGGTTTATGTGGTTTATGAGGACACAGATGTGTGTAATGACATGGGTATGACAGGTATTACAATATGAAGGTGTTTTATGAGGACGTTTTCAGTGTCCCCGTAATTCAAAAGACTAAAAAAACATTCTAAACTGTGTTTTTTTGGAGAATATAAAAGTGTGTTGTGTTCCCTTAAGGTTAAGGTGTAGGGTCAGTGTAGGACAATACCACATACAGTCTGTACAGTAGAAACACCATTACACCTATGAAGAGAGAGACCCCAGAAAACATGAGTGTGTGTGTGTGTGTGTGTGTGTGTGTGTGAGAGACCTGAGCAGGATATCAGACTCTTCATCACCGTAATCAGTCATCTTTGTTCCTCCAGCGCTCAGGGAAATGATTACTGAGCTAAACGCACTGCTCTGATTTCAGATTAGTATTATCAAAGAAATGCTGTGTAATACTACTACAACTAATGATAACAATAAAATAATTAGTGGCAGTAGTACTAAAAATATTACTACAATTATTATTATCATTAAATGTTGTGATAAACCTTGTCATTACTATCATTATCATTTATTATTATTAGTAGTATATATATAGTTTGGTTTTTTTTATTAATGTTGTATCATTACTTAACTACTTTGTTACAATTGTTTTTAAATTTGAAACGACTGTCCCTTTTAAAGCAAAAATCTGATTTTAAACATGAAAGAAAGAAATATTTGACATTTATCTTGATCATTAATTATATTGACTGATTAAAAAAACTATCCATGAGAAATTTGTAGATGTAGTCATCTCATCACAAGTGTTAAGTATCACTGGAGATCAGATCATCTAGCTGTCTCTCAGGTAGCGGATGGCTCTGTTCCTCAGGACTAATGTCCTCAGATTTAGCGGCGTCTTGTAAAGCTCTGCTCTCGCTGATGGATGTGATGGAGATGGTGAACAGAGAGCGAGAGCGGCTGTGATTTATGGCTCTTCTGTAGGGAAGACAAACTCACTGGAGAGGGGAGCGGCGTCTCGCTGTGATTTACAGACCCCAGCAATGAGCCTGTGTACATATGAAAGCTGCTTTTATTTTACACAAATTTACGGCATGCTTTATTAACCCCGCGGGGCCGGTAACTCCACAGCGCTTTGTTTGTCTGCTTCAGCGAGAAGAGAAAGGTGCGCAGCTCATTAGTTAAAAACATTCATATAGATTGATGAAGCTCTACCTCTATGAACGGCATTGAAAACTTCCTGCGTCAGATCTTTAGATATATGACTTCATTCTGACGTGCAGTTAAAGTCTGAAAGAGAAAACTCATTTATGCCAAGTCTGGTCTTTTCCTTTCCTCTGTCCTCTTTATTATTTCCAGCTGACTAACAGGCTGATGAATCAGAAAGGCTGGGATATTTTTTTTTTACGTTACTGACTGATAATGCTGCTTATTTGGCCAATTATCTGAAGACTAAACTTCAGAATTTGTACAGTGTAAGACAGATTAGATTGACTAATTGATGTCATTAAAACATTACACAAAATATTTGACCACAGAATGCCAGTATATGAATCATATCAAGTATATGTATGTATGTTTTGCATTACTTTTGCATTACTTTTTAAAATATGCGCAGAGCTTGAGTCTTTGTTTTTTAATAGAAGAAGTTCTATTTATAGCAAATGTAAAAGCACAACAAAAAGTGTCACAAATATACCTTAGGCTGAAGAAAAAATTAATTCACATCTGTAAAGTAGAATACAGGAGAAGAAAGTTCAATACTATTCAGCAATAAAAAAACCAAAAACAATGGAGTCATTTTTGCTTGTAAGTATGGATGAACTGGATCCTCAAAGGTCAGCAGCAGAGACATCGGTTAATAAAATGAGATTAGATACATTTGTGTCGTTTAATTATTGCAGGTTTGCGTCATATTCTGAGTTTATTTTAATTGATTTTGATGAATTCTAAATCAGTTTTTTGAGAGTGAGATGAATGAATGCACATTCACATTTAGTCTAGAATTACACTGTATTCACACACCGCACACAATGCTCTGTAATTCTGATTTCTTCAACATGAGGTCAGGAGACTTGTCAGTCAATAAAAGAGAAAACAAAGTAACTGCCGTGACGTTTTTTGAAAAAGTAACTCTGTTATATTACTCTAAAATGAAAAAGTAATGCGTTACTTTACTAGTTACTTGGAAAAACGGGCGTTGTAGAGGGGCTCTTGTCCTCTTATACCTAAGTATTTGATTTAGATGACCACAACATTTTTCTGTGTAGGACTTTATGGTTTTACAGTGGCTTGATTATAATTTGTCAAACTGGTGTTTTACTGTTCATTTAGGCATTAATCTTCAAGGTTCAATCCTTGGCCCTCTGTTGTTGTCTGTATATTTGCTCCCCTTGGCTTCTTTTTTTTTTTTTTTTTAATGTGGGGTCTCTTTTCATTTATATGCTGTTGAGACCCTGCTTTATCTTCCCCTACAGCGTAATAATAAGGATTTTCTTCATCCATGTTTAGATTCGAACAGTTTCTTACACCTGAATGAAAACGCATCAGATCGTTTCCAGCTAGAGTGATATATTATACAGACTGCTTAACTGGCTGATTGAGATGTTTTGGCTATTAGTCTAATAACTGTTTTTGGCCAATTAACCTTGAGCTGAACAATTTGTGAACTTATAAAATATTAGAGCCAGACTGATTTATTGGTAGGCTGATATTATTGGCCGATATTAGGCATTTTCCAAACTATCGGTATCAGCATTTATAATGGCTGATAAATGAATATTTCAAAAATAAAATAAAAACGGACAAAACACCCTTACTGGTAACTTTGATTTGGTTGTATTTTCCTTTTGTTTAAAGGACTTTAAAGTTTCATATCTAAAGTTTCTATTTTATACATTTTATTTATTAGAACTTGAATATATTTTGATGTTCCTCTGTTCTGTTGTGACAATAATATTTTAGTGAATACTCAACTACAAATAACTATTCTTGTACTAAAACCTGCCTGTGTCATCATAACGCTCAGATCATGCAGCCCAAGAAATTCACTCTCTGAAATATTAATCAGATGTCAGATGCTTTCAGGAATCGACTGAAGACGTTTGGAGTGTGCTGATGTTTAAATGATGAAATGTCGTGGCAGTGATATTGATTTCTGTCCGGACGGAGGTGAAGCACTGTTGTGTGACGACAAGATACTCAACAAGAGCTTTATTTTTCTTACGTTTTTCTTCAGAAAATCTTGTCTGTGCAGAACTTGTGAAGGCATGACTGTGCAGTTGCTAAGGAGCTGTGGGTGGTTGCTAGGTACTGTGGCACTGAGGTGGACGAGTTTGAATAAAGTTTTTAGACAGTTTGCATGATGAAATATTCAGATAGGTTGGATCTGTAGATTCATTCCCTCATAAATTCAACAGCCCAGCTGCAGCCGTACACACCTTTGCATTTCATGTCATGTCTAGTGTTGTTTTAGTGTCTGCATACTGTTATTTATTAATATTTTGCAGAAACCTTTTTTCATTATTATTGTTGTTGTTTTTTTCTCTTAATTTTTTAGCTTACATTTTTTTATCTGTGTTTTAGTGTTTTTACTTCAAATTGGATTTCAGTTAGGTTTTTTGTGTATTAATATTTATTTTGTTTTAGCTTTGTTTCAGTAGTGAAAGGTCATTAATATTAATTTATTAGTGATTTTTATTTAACTTGCATTTTTTATTTCCACTTAAGTCATTTTAGTACTTATGCTTATTTTATTGTAATTAGTTGACAAGAGAACATTTCTCATTTTCATTTGCTTTTTGCTTTTTTAAAGTTGAAGTTATTATTTCAATTTCATTTTAATACAGAAAATGTTTTCTTTTATATTAGATAAGTGTAAATTAGTCTAGTAATCAGATCTGTTTATAAATCTGTTCAGTTTGCTGTTGGTCTATTTTTTAATGATATATATTAAACTTCAATTTTATTTTAATTTCTGCTTTAATCATTTCATCACTTTTGTTTCAGTGTTTCTTTTTTGTGTGTTTTTATTTCAGTGTTTTTATTTTTATTTCAAAGAGGTTTTTGAGTGTTAATTTTTAGCTTTATTTACAGTTTAGTTTTTTAGTTGTTGGTTTTTTTCTTTCACCAAAATAATTAATGGCAGATAAATGGAAATATATTCAGTGCAACAGAAAATGTTATGAATTTTATAACTAGAGTCCAATAAACTGAATCACAAAGCGTTTATAAATCTGTTAATTTTGCTGATGGTTGCATTTCATTTGTTGGAATAATTGGTGCCGCTGTGGACTTTAAGGGTCGTGATTGATTTCAGAGAAACGGCCACACACACACACTCATAATGCTTCTAGTCAGCACTTGATTGGCTCACTGATCCGTTTCTCCTGATTGCAGATTGAGTTTTGCTTAATAACAGTGATTCTCCGGCTTTCCTTTTCATCTGGATGCTCTTTTCTGTGTCTGTTACTCTCTCAGCCTCAACCCTCCTCTATTTATAACATTAAAGGCTGATGGTCTGAGAGCCCTGACGTGTGTGTGTGTGTGTGTGTGTGTTCGGTGTGTGTGTGTGTGTGTGTGTGTTCGGTGTGTGTGTGTGTGTGTGTGTGTTCGGTGTGTGTGTGTGTGTGTGTGAGATGCTGAGGTCTCGGATCGACTGTGTACAGAGATAATTCACCTTTCACAGACCATTAAGCTGGAAAGGGAACGTGTGAGCACCTCAAGTACCTTCAGCCCCTTCAGTCCAAATAAACACAGTATTTACACCGCAGCCGTGGCTCATAAAAGCTCCTCTGAAGACAAAATGCCCTTTATTCCTGCTCTGTAGAGAGATGGACGCTTGTGCCTGGCTTTCACAGGGGAAGAGTGTTTTTGTTACCTATCTGGAGAAAGCGCTCGTTCTGCTGTAATAGTTCAGGTTAGACACAAAAGATGTCTCGTTTTAAACCTGGTGTGATGTGGCATGTTTGATTGAACAGACTGCATAAAAGAAATATTTTTTTTTTCAGCTTATTAACTTCATTTATGTCTATTATGTGTACAGTATTTGATATATTATAAAATAGACCTGTGCAATATGCATCATCTGTGATATTGTAATTGCTGTTTTATCTAAATGCCACTGTATGAGCTTTTGTCTTCTGTATTTATGATATAGCCTAGTTATGCAGTATTGCAGTATATGCAGTGTTTTTCCTCAATATCAGCACAATGCAATATGGATTTTTTTTATAAACAAGAAGTTAATGAAATGGTTTGCACAATATTTTCTGTTTTTGCTCTATTTTGCCAATGAAAATAGTCATGGAATCATTCATATCAATCAGTTTTGAATGAATCGGGTGAATGATTGATTCAAAGTAATCAATTCTTAAGTAAAATGATTGAATGAATGACTCATTGACTGACTGATTAAGCCATCATGTCTGTTAGTTTCATATTTAAAGTATAATTTCCAAATGAATCAGTTGATTGAATGACTTGCTCATTTAGTCACCTTGAAGTGGTTTTAGTTTCATATTTAAATTATAATTCCTAAATAAATCAGCAATTTTAATAAATCAGTGACTCATTAAGCGAACACCCATTGGCAGTTTTAGTTCCACATTTTAAGTACAATTTCTAAACAAATTGGTTTAATGAATCACTCACTCAATAAATTACCACATTTAGTGTTTTATTTCACCCTGGAGAATGGCGGCTCCACCCCCGGGTAGTTCAGCTGATTTGGAATCACAAGATAGATCTCTTCGCCTCTCCCGAGTCGACTCACTGCCGGCTGTTTTATTCCCTCTCCGAGTCCCCTCTGGCACTCGGCAGGGATGCGCTGACATGCAGCTGGCCTCCGGGGCTCAAGTACGCCTTTCCCCTAGTGAGCCTCCTTGCACAGACCCTGAGCAAGATCAGGGAGGACGAGGAACAAGTCCTTCTGGTAGCGACTTACTGGCCCTCCCGTGGTTTGTGGACCTCGCGTTCCTCGCGGCAGCCCCTCCTTGGAAAATCCCCTGGAGGAAGGACCTTCTTTCCCAGGGGATGGGCACCATATG
>JAUMHI010000040.1:26580752-26605049 GCA_032359435.1 Enteromius unitaeniatus
TTCACGAAGGTCGCGGAGGGTGCCCTCTCCCCGCTATGGCAGATGGGCATTCGCATTCTCAACTATCTCGACGACTGACTAATAATAGCTCACTCGAAGGATCAGTTGTGCATGCACAGGGACATAGTGCTCCGGGACCTCAGCCATCTGGGTCTTCAGGTCAACTGTGAGAATAGCTAACTCTCCCCGGTGCAGAGGATTTCTTATCTTGGTATGGAGCTGGACTCGATATGACTCGATATGACTGCCCCGCCTCACCACCGAGTGCGTGTGGGCCATGCTGAAATGCCTAGATACGTTCAGGCACAAGAAAGCAGTTCCTCTCAAAACTTTTCACAATCCTGCTTTCCTACGGGTCGGGGTACCCCTAGGACAGGTTTCGAGACATGTTGTGGTCAACACGGATGCCTCTCTCACGGGCTGGGGTGCTTTATGCAACGGGCAAGCAGCCTCGGGTCCCTGGGCAGGTGTCCGACTGCGCTGGCACATCAATTGCCTAGAGCTGATGGCAGTGTTTCTCGCGCTGCGTCATTTTCTTCCCACGCTGCGTACATCAACAAACAAGGTGGTCTACGCTCCCGCCGTATGTCTCAGCTCGCCTGCCATCTGCTCCTGTGGCGTTACAAGCAGCTGAAATTCATGTTTCAGGGCTACTCAACCGTGCAACGGATCAGCTCTCACGGCTGTCCACCCACCCTGGAGAATGGCGGCTCCACCCCCAGGTAGTCCAGCTGATTTGGAATCACTTCGGAGAGGCCAAGATAGATCTCTTCACCTCTCCCGAGTCAACTCACTGCCGGCTGTTTTATTCCCTCTCCGAGTCCCCTCGGGCGCTCGGCAGGGATGCACTGGCATGCAGCTGGCCTCCGGGGCTCAAGTACGCCTTTCCCCCAGTGAACCTCCTTGCACAGACTCCCAGACATGGTTTGCGGACCTCATGTTCCTCGCGGCAGCCCCTCCTTGGAAAATCCCCTGGAGGAAGGACCTTCTTTCCCAGGGGATGGGCACCATATGGCACCCGCGTCCCGATCCTGGAACCTGCACATGTGGCTTCTGGACGGGACGCAAACTTCTCCAGCCTTCCCAGCACTGTCGTAGATACCATCACGCAAGCGCGAGCCCCCTCTATGAGGCAGGCTTACGCTCAGAGAGATGGGGTCTGTTCGTCGAATGGTGTTCCTCCCGTGGTGAGTACCCACAGAGATGCACGATCGCAGTTGTGCTTTCCTTCCTGCAAGAGAAGTTGGAGCGCAGGCTGTCCCCTTCAACTCTCAAATTATATGTCGCTGCCATAGCCGCATATCATGATGCAGTAGAGGGCGCATCCCTCTGGAAGCATCAGCTCATCGTCAGATTCCTTAAAGGTGCGCGTCGAGTGAACCCCCAAAGACCACATCTTTTGCCCTCTTGGGACCTGGCCATCGCCCTAACCAGGCTGCGGCTGGCTCCCTTCGAGCCGCTTCTGTCAGCAGAAATAAAATTTCTGACACTGAAGACAGCGCTTCTCATCGCGCTGGTCTCCATTAAGAGGGTAGGGGATCTGCAAGCCTTCTCTGTCGACGAAGAGTACCTTCAGTTCAGCCCGGCTGATTCTCACGTAATCCTGAGACCCCGGCCCGGCTATGTGCCCAAGGTTCCCACCACACCTTTCCGCGATCAGGTGGTGAACCTGCAAGCTCTGCCCCAAGAGCCAGCAGAAAGGGAATGCTGTCACCAAACAGAGGTTGGCTCACTGGGTGGTAGAAGCCATCGCCCTGGCATATTTATACCAGGGAGAGCCTTGCCCCATCGGACTGAGAGCTCTCTCAACAAGGAGTATGGCCTCTAACCTGAGTCCTTCCTGCCCCGCAGTCGGTCTAGAGCGGAGTAGCTCCGGCCGTGCTTCCTCTGGTCTCCTTCGCTATAGGTGTGGCAAAAACATCTCCACGGTCTACACAAGGCTGTGTTTCCCTTCAATTATATCCATATTCATATCGATATATTGAAAATATTTGTCCGCATGCGTTAGTTCAGAGAAACTTAATGCGCTCTGCCCTCAGCCGCATGTTTCAGCACCACTGAAAGCAACTCTGTCGCCCCTCATACGGGCTGTGAGGAGGTTGAGACGGTTACGTGCAGATTCCTCTACTAACGAACTGGAAAAGCTAAAAATGTCTCGCCAGTTGGCAGGGGGATCTCCCCGTAACGCGGCCCTAGAGTGTGGCCTGTTCCATGGGTGTTCCCATATGTAACATCGAAGTGATTCGACTGAAAGGGTAACGTCTAGGTTACGAACGTAACCCACGTTCCCTGAAGGAGGGAACGGAGACATTACACTTTCTCCTGCCACGTCTCTAGGGTCGCGCTGACGCCGGCAACGGCTCTTCGGCGAAAACCTGCATGTGCATTATACCTCTTATACTCACGCAGTGATGAGGTGCACTAAAAGCTCAAAGCAGACAGGTCCATATGTAACGTCTCCGTTCCCTCCTTCAGGGAATGTGGGTTACGTTTGTAACCTAGACGTTTCATATTTAAAGTATCTGTTTCAAATGAATTTCTTGAATCACAGGCTCTATGTTGTTCTGAAATGAAAAGCTTAACCTGCATCATCTTATAAATTAAGCTTCATGTTCGTACTGTATGTAATTAGTCAGTTATTTCTCTAAATAAATCATGTGTATAATATTTTTAATATTCTATTAAATAATCTATTTCAGACCCTCTACAATCACACATATTTACTAACAATACACATGAAAGGTGTTATGTATGTTAAATTAATTAATTTAACAAACATTTAAATCATTACCTGCTTCAATGCTGTTAACGAAATCATTGTTGAAATGTTTACGGTTTTTTTTGCATAGGGTGTTTGCATTAGAAGAATGTACAGGGATCCTTCGGATTTCAAAACACTGACTTGTTAGGTGATGTTTTCGCATTGAATTCATATGATTTCCTATTCACTCAATGGAATGTATGGGAACAGTGAGGAATACCAATAAGGTGGCACGGGGCTTCACTTATATGACCTCATGAGCAAGCCAGTTCTCTATTATAGAACAGTGGTCACTAACTATTTGGTGGATTTAATTTCATATGTGAACAAATCTGTTGAATCAATGACTCACTCATTAAGCCACCACCTATTGGTGGATTTAATTTCATATGTAAAGTATAGTTTCTAAACAAATCAGCTGAAGTAGTGATTGAGCCACCACTTATTTGTGGATTTAGTTTCATATTTATATGATAATTTCTTAATGAATTTATTAAATGAATGACTCAGTGACTCGCTCATTAAGCCATTGGCGTTTTTTGTTTTGTGTAACATGACAGCGTGATTCTGATTGGATGCAGCATGTGAAGCATCTGTGACTGGTGTGGGTATCGTTGCTGTTATTTCAGTGTTCAGTTAGTCAGGCATGTGTAAGATCATCGCTCACTCATGTGTTTCATCTCCAGCACCAGCATCAGACACCTGATTTTTATGTAACACTGTTATATTTAGGAGATTGTGGGAGATGCTGATACAGTTTTACGTGCTTTGAGCTTCAGCATCTTTATTTACGACTCTTCGCATTAGAAGAGAAAACATTCCTTCTGATTAAAAACAGGTTTTAGAAACGCATCAGAGGTAGATCTGATAAGTTTGGCTTGAAATGACTTGAATCTTTGCTCTCACGATGGTATTCTTTTTCCGGAGCAAAGCTAATTAGATTGTGAGCTGGAGGAGCTTTGATTTGAATTGGAAATGCAGATGCACTAATGAAGAGAGAGAGTCGTTAGAGCTGTTTCTGGCTGTGATATGGAAATGACCCTCCACGCTGCTGTTATTGTTGTTTCTTCTGGAGGGGTGGAGATCCTCTTCCTGATGGGAATCTTCACTGTCGTATTGTTTACTTTCTGCTGACATTCCACCGGCAGGAAACACGTGAGGGCTCCTGCAGCAGAGGATGGGAGATGCCTTGAAGAGTTTTTCAGAGCGTTTATTTTATATTTATATGCTATTTTCCTGGATTCCATTTTAATTGTTTAATTCAGTTTTAATAATTACAAAGTTTATCCTATCAGTAAGGTTAATAAAGCTTTAACAATTTAAGAAATGATTATAATTATAAATAGTAGAGTTATGGGCCTATTTTCAGTCAGAACACATTCACACGGCATGATTTTGAATCACTGACAGCTCCAGATATTTAGCGTGCCTAGTATCTCACGGGTGTCTGCGACTCGTTGTCAGTTCTCTCCGATGGCGTCTTTGATAGTTGACTGTGTGGTTGTCACTCACGTGAACGAGCACTGATTCCAAAACCTGTCGGCGAGTCAAAATCAGGGCTAAAATTGAGCAGTCTGGTCTCAGAATTTATATATATTTTTTTATCCCAAACTACTTATTTAGATATCTAAAAATATCCATCCATCCATTCATTATCAAGCCTGTATAATCAAGTGAATTCATAAAGCTTTAACAATTAAAAAATTTCAAAATGTGTAAATATTAGGGCCCTACAAAATACTGAAATCTTTCACCAAATATCTTTGTATTTTGTATTCTGTGTTTTGTGTTAATTTTTCTGGGTTTAAGTTTAATGGTTTAATTGACTTTTAATAAACATAACAGCTTTTTTTTTATAGTCATAATAGGAATCTGGATTTTTATTTGTTTTATTGTATTTTAAATCAAAAAGCATGTCTTATCAACTGATTTAATAAAACGTTAAGAACCAACACCCCTCCCTCCAAAAAAATCTATATCAATTGTGATTTATTTTTCCCAAAAAACTGTAATTTTTTTAATTTTGGGTTAATAAAATGCAATAATCAAAACATGTGTAATTTGTTTATGTTAACAATAATAGGACCCTATGATTTCTTTCCTCCCAGAAATTCAGTTTTGCCAGATTTGGTGACATTCTACACTATACTATAAATTCTATTTTCCTGACTAGTTTCTGTCCATGTTTTCAGCATTATAGAAATGAAAGGGCTCTGATTTGTTGAATTTAGTGTTTCCTGATCAGTTCCTGAAAGTGAACATGAAACCTTTCACAGTGCACTTAAAACAAGACGACCTAAAAATTGTTTTTCTCTCAAGAACCATTATCTTTGATGTCCAGCGTGTTGACCTGAGGTCGCAACCTTTGACCTCTGCCAGCATGAGTATTTGAGGTCTGACGTTACATGTTTGCAGCAGCAGGAACTCAAGCCTGAAAACTTCATCCTGCGACTGATGTTAAAATCGCACAGCCCAATACAAGAAATCAGCTGCAGTTTAATCTCTAAACGATTCAGTTTTGCAGTGGTTTGTGGGAAGGTTTGCGTGTCTGAACGAAAGTGAATCACGCTCCATAACCTCTCTCTGCCGCGATGCTGGATTGTTTATGATGGAAAAAGAAATCATTTCAAAATTCATTCCATTTAGATGCTTTGCATTTTTCCTTTCAAATTGTTTCTGTGTTTTGATGAAGTCCCAGTATTATCCTCCGTATCAGTGACAGACTGATATCAACCTGTTTAGAGTAAATTTGAGTTTGTCAGAAGTTGACTTGCAGTTTGAGAGTGGTAAAAATCTTTTAGTAAAAGTCTTTTCTGCTCACCAAGGCTTTATTTATTTAATAAAAATACAGTAAAATATTTAATAATGTTTTAAACTTTAAGCAATAATAGTCTAACTGTATATATATCATTTATCATTTAATTTTTATTACTTATTAATAAGTTTAATAAGTTAAAATATCAACAATATTAAGGCCCTATGAAATGTGCTATTTCCCCCAAATTAAATTTTTGTTTTAGATTGAATGGTTTAATTAAATGTTAAGTTAATGTATTTTAAATTTAAAGCATGTTTAATCAACTGAAAATAGTAGATAATTGTTAAATGAAATGTGAAATATGTTTTCTGGAGTTCTGTCTGAAATACCTGATTTATATTTGACTATATTTTAAATCATAATGTATTTCTGTGATGTTCAGCTGTATTTTCAGCATCATTTCTCCAGTCTTCAGTGTCACATGATCTTCAGAAATCATTCTAATATACTGATTTACTGCTCAACAAACATTTCTGATTATTATCAGTGCTGAACACAGTCGTGCTGCTCAATATTTCTGGGGAAACTGAGACACATTTTATTTTTATGATTCCCAGATGAAAAGAAACTTCAACAGAACAGCATTTATTTAAAATAGAAATATACTGTAACATTATAAATGTCTTTACTGTCACTTTTGATTCATTTATGCTGAATAAATGCCGGGATACAATTAAGGCATTGGCTATTAAAAGCTACTAGTGTATATACACTTAGAAGACAGCAGAAAATAACAAAGGGCTCACGCACAGAGACGATCCCTCCCTATCCTGACAGGAAGGAAAGGCCCGCGTAAACAGCTAAAGGAAACGGAGCGTCTGTAGTCCAGTACAGGAGACTCACCACCAACACACACTTTATAATATTCATCTGTGAACGAACCGAGAGCAAGCGATGAGCAGATTCTTCAGCCTTTCTTCTGGAGTTCAGCAGCAGTGACACACACCAGAGAGAGACATCATATCACTGACAGTCAAAGGTGAGGTGTGTGTGTGTGTGATTCCCAGCATTCCTGTCAGTAGCACAGGCACCTCTGACATGTTGTCAGGCAGCTGGGTAAATTAGCTGTGTGTGTGTGTGTGTGTGTGTTTTGTCGTGATCCAGCAGCATTTGCAGAGCTCGAGTGAACCGTTTCTTGACAGAGTGGCTGTTTTTATTATGTAACGGCTTGTTAGTCATTCCCTAATTTAATGCATTATGTAAAATCTCATATTGGCAGATTGGTGCTCGTGTAGGTAGGGTGTGTGTGTGTGTGTGTTTCAGTCGGTCATCACCAACTATATTCATCTCTATATCATCTACAACACCATTCAGAATTATTGGGTTAGTTTTTGTTCAGCTAGGATGCATTAAATTGATCTATTTATATATATGTTTCTATTCATCTGGGAATCTTGAAAAGAAAATGTATCATAGTTTCCACAGAAATATTGGGCAGCACAACTTCTTTCAACATAATGATATAATAACATAATCATAATCAGAAACATTTCTCATGCAGTGAATCAGCAGATTGCAGCTGCGCCCCACAGAAAAAAAAAACATTTTAACAGACATTTACAATATTAGTTTCTTTACTGTATTTTTGAGCAAATAAATGCAGCCTTGGTGAGCAGAAATGACTCTTAAACTTTTAAAAGCTGCATCTGCGTTTTATTTATCTCTCTCTATCTCTCTAATTATATGTATGTCACCTATATATGGTTTATATCTGTGTTTTATACTGTACCTACACTGCCCAATTTTATTTTTGCTCAATTAATAATGTATACATATCTTTTATTGGTTTCATGATTTGATATCATCCTTGATGTTCAACATTACGGCTGCTGGATACTAATGTTTTCAAATTCATTTATAGTACATTTATTTTGTGCAGTTTTAATCAATCATATAAACAGATCAGATGTTTGTCCTGTTCTGAAAACATAACTGTCCATGTCTGCATCTCAATGCATCTATCTATCTATATATGACACCGGACACACATATATATATTATGTAAACACAAACTTTGGATGCCGGTAATCAAGATGAATCATTTGACAGTGTTTATGATTTGTTTGTATTGTACTGATTTTGGGGGGAAATGTGCAGACTGGAGTTAAATGTGTTAAACTGAGCTGATAAATATCATATTAGTCAAAATATGTGATAAATATCATGCAATGAGCATAAGACTATTGTGAGCATTGGTTGTTGGGTTCAGGTTGTGCTGGTTTTGTGTGGGTTTGATCTGAACTCAACATGAACTCTGTGTGTGTGTGTGTGTGTGTGTGCTTGTTACAGAGCTGAGTGAGAGATTGAGTCTCAGACCTGCTTTCACAGGCATTAATGATGCACTTCAGACTTAATGAAACGAAGCAGAACTTAATGAATCAGAAACTGGAGAACCAGACTCAGCACTGAGGACCAGATTTCCTCGAGCGCTGCTTCTCTACTGGTTTAGATGTAACCCATTTCCAGCAGGATCTCCTGTTAGTAAATAAATTAGTATCACGATAATAAAGAACTATAGTAGCATCACTGAAGTCATAGTTTCAGTTGAACAAAAACAATTACACAAATTATTTCTATTTATATTAATAAAAATAAATCATTTTGGACAAACATTACATATTTAAGAAATACTGTAAGTTTTAAGAATGTTGTTGTGAAGTTTATTTAGTGGAAGTAAACTAGTCTTTGACTAACAATTTATAATTTTAGGACATATACATAACATTTTTTATACATTTTAATCGAAGTGAGAACATATATATTTATTAACTGTTTTTAAGTGTCAAATTTCTAAAGCATATTTGTGTTCATGTTTTATATCTGTTAAGAGTATTTGGCTTACAAATTATGTTATAGAATAAAATGTATAGTTTTGTCATATATTTAAATGGAATATTTCATAATTTAGCTCATGTTTTACATCAATTATTTAAGTGTATATCACTTTTGTTTTGTTTATTTTTTAGTCAAAATATTTAAAAGTGGAGAATATTTGTCACAGCTTATTTAGTTTATTTTGTTTCACCAAACAAATAAACTACATGAAAAATACTGCCTTGCCAATCAGCTGGAAGTATTTCATTTCAGTTAATGTTTATTTAGTTTGAACTCTTTTTGTTGTTATAGTTTTAGTTACCGATAATAACCCTGGAGGTGTAGTGTGTGTGTGTGTGTGTGTGTGTAAAGCTGTTGCTGAAGGCTGATGGTTTCTGGTTTGACTCTCTTAAGGGTCCGTGATAAAGATCCAGTTGTGTGTGATGTATTCATCACGTGACTCCATGATATCCATCTCACAGAGTCCATTAAAGAGGAGCAGGAGGAGATCAGACTGAACGCTCAATGCTTTTAACCTGATTGTGAGCTCTGGAGAAACTCTGGAGAAACACTGGAGCGCGTGGTTAGTGGATTACAAACTCCAGCACGTCTCATCCGCTGACCCACAGCACTTACAGCAATTACTGCAGCTTCTACAACACGTGCACTGCTCCTGGCTGTTTATGTAAAACACAGTAAGAGCATGTGGTGATTTATTCTTCAAAAATATCACAGTATTTGAACTTTTGGACCGTGACGTTCTGTGATGTTTCTCAGGAACCATATCGTCTCCCACGAATATGAAATCACGGGTTGGAACATTTTTCATATCAGCAAAAAAAAGAGGTTTGCATTTATTATGCGGCGTTATTATGATTTCTATACCCCAGCAGAAACTACTAGCTTAACTAGTAAAGTCAGTAATACTACAAGAACAACTGCACAAATTACGAGCAGCCGACAGTAAAGTCTCTCTAATTTAAATGTATTTTAATACATTGTATTATTTGAAAATCCACTATTCTGCTTGTATACGCTGCTGTCTTAAATTAGAATCATATTTTTAAAAAGTTGATTTTGGTTTCCTCTTTGTAATGCATCTCAGAGTCTCTTAAAAACAGCTCGTGATGTTCAGCTGTAGAGCTGATGTTTCTGGGATTGGTGTGGAGTAACGTGAGCTCTGGTCTGCCGACATGATATCCGTCTCTTGATATCATGAACATCTCAAAATAACTTTCAAAGAAACGTTGCCAGCTGGTTATTGTGTCTGAGTATTTAGTATTTGTTAAAAATGAATTAATGTTTTTTTTTGTTCTTAATTTGAGCGATTGTACTATTTGTATAGTATATGAAAATCTGATAATCTAGATGCAGCTGTTTTTAATTAGATTTGTTAATTTCGTATTTTACTATTTTAAACATCTAAAATTCTACCTTCATATGCAACTGCTTTATATTGTTTCATTTTTTTCTTTCATTTAGTTATTTTACTATTTCTTCAGTATTTGAACATCAAATTATTTGCTTTTTGTTTTTTTTTTTAGTTAATTTGATTTAGTATTTGTTTACTAAACTATCCCTTCTACTACAGTATATACAATTCTGCTATATCTACACTATATCAACAATTAATATTCATAAACAATATAAAAAAACAGATTCATTCCAAATTGAATACAAATTTATTTCTGTTTTCAGTGCATCTTTTAAGACATTGTGTATTAACAGTTGTCTGTATTAATAAATGTAATGTTACAGATGCAGTCAATAAATACTGTGGATTGAAGTGTTCAAAGTCAGTCAATCAAGTCCCATTTGGTTAAATTGATGTGGCATATCTTTTGACCTTTAATATTACATCCCTTCTTCTCGCGTGGGGCTTTTTCAACCCAATATTTTCCTAGCGGTTCAGTTAAAGCCGTGACGGATGTCAAGTGCGAGTCCATGAATGTTTTTATAAGGTCAGGAGGAGTTTGTAAGTGTGTCTTTATTAGCCCGAGCTGTGTTCATGTCTCTGATCTCCAGCTGTGTTTGATTCGAGCTCACGGCGTCACGCTCCGCTCAGGAGGAATTTTCCAGGTGTTTCTTAAATCACTTACAGGAAGTAGATTCTCGGAGAGCATCCATATACAGTATAAACACATCGTCTGGTTTTTCATCCTCTGAAGATGTGTGTGTTTCATTCAGTGGGAAAATGGTTGCTAATACAAGACAAATTACTGCTCGGGCTTTATGTTGTTTAGCTTGGCTTGAGTTGTTTGTTTTATACAGTAGTTTTATTATAGTTAAGTTTTGTATTTATTCATTTATTGTGTTGTCAAACGATTAATCCCATCCAAAATATACGTTTTTGTTTACATAATGTATATGTGTGTACTGTACTGTGTATATTTATTTTGTGTATATAAATACACACACATACTGTATATATTTAGAAAAGACTTACATGTATATACATTTATATGTTTATATTCCTTATACTTATATATTAATATTTAATATTTAAAGAACATACTTTAGTATATATATGTGTTTGTGTTTGTATTTCTGTATACATAATACATATAGACAGTATACACATATATTTATGTAAACAGAATACTGAATGAAAGTTGTTGTTTTTTTGGGTTAAGGTTAATTTTACATATGTATTTTTTAGTATTGCGTCTCATGTCTTGGATGAGAAGAGGAAGGTTCGGTTGTTGCTGGTTGCTGTAAATTGCAAAACGGGCTTATGAAGTAAATGCACTGCAGAAGGTTATGTTTTCTAATACAGCATGAATTGTGTCTGAACGGCTTGTTAGCCAGGGTGCCATGTCCAAGGAGCGAGGGAAATCTGCTCTGAAACAGTGTTACTCGTCATTTGTTCAGTAACATTATGAATGTTTACAAGGCATGTGACAATGAGATACGTGCAACAAAAAACATCCTCATTATTAGACTGCTTTTAATAGCAACCAAATACAACCACCTGTATGCCATTCATACATGTCAATATTTTAATTTAACGATAATAATTATGACAACAGCTATTATATTTATTATAACGTTCACACATAGTGTTCAGATAGAGCTGTTTAAGAGCTGCATTTATTGGTACAGTAAAAATACACGCCTGATTCAAGAAGAGGCTCTCAGAAATGGTATAATTATTATTTTTAGGTTAAATTGTGCTTTGCTGGTATAATGTCTGCTGTTAAATAATGTCCAGTGTTAAGTAAATATGTATGACAAAACAGTAAAAAGCACATTTTTGCTATTTAGTTTTTGTTCATCACACACTCTACAACAATAGAATACCAATTTTTTGTTTACAAGTGCGATAATAGTAATGGCTGTGAATAGTTTTATTTAGACTACAAGACTTCAGGTGT
Organism: Enteromius unitaeniatus; assembly: GCA_032359435.1. NCBI lineage: Eukaryota > Metazoa > Chordata > Actinopteri > Cypriniformes > Cyprinidae > Enteromius > Enteromius unitaeniatus. The sequence goes on from JAUMHI010000040.1 coordinate 26,592,520, forward strand.
CATAAATGGGGTTTTTCCTTCAGATGAGCAGCTTTGAACGCAGCAAAATCCAGATTATTTAGCATTCAAAAAGATATCTCGTCAATTGTGGAATTTCATCATTTAATCATTTATGGAACAGTGCTCTTTTAATCTTAAAACATTTTTTATGTTGCCAAATACTTTTACTTCCAGGTTTGTGGTGGGAAATATCCCGAATGCTGAGAAAGAGCACTATTTTATTGTGTATTTCACTAGTTCCCACTTCCTCTGCGATAAGAAAGCTTGTCCGGCTCAGGTGGTGGAAAGGGGGAGGCGGTGGAAGACACCTGAAAAAACTGAGGAGAGGAAGTGAGCGATATTTAAGGCGGCAGAGAAAAGTTTGGCAGGGTAATTAATAACGAGGAGATCGTGATCATTCATGCATGGTCCTCCTGAAATTGGATTATCAAATCGTCATTACGTTGAGTGAAGATAAAACAAAGCAGAAAAGTTTTTTTTTCAACTCGGATTTTATTTTTTTGTTCTTTATGTGTGGTGCTTATAAATAACTTACTTTCACACTTCTTTTGAGTTTATCAAGATAGAAATAATCCGAAAATTTGTCGGATATATTATCCTAGTGGCATATGTAAAGACTCCAGCTAATGTTCACACTCGTCTCGTCATGATAGAGGTCAGAGGTCGGGGTTTGTAGTTGTCTGAACTGCTGTTGCTGAGTTACTCGTCTTCGTCCTCACAGCGAGTCCATGACAGTCCTTGTCTCTTCAGATCTCAGCCTGTGACTGTGTGTGTGTGTGTGTGTGTGTGTGTGTGTGTTTTATACTCATTTTCTGGCTGCTATAAAAGTGCTTTAATGTACTTAAATTTCTACATTATCATTAAAATACTGTGCCGTTTTCAGCTGCAGCTGTTTTCAACAAAGATAATAATCAGAAATGTTTCTTGTGCAGCAAACGACATACAGTATGATTTCTGAAGCATGTCATCTAAATCATTTAGTATTTATTTATTATGTATTATGTATTTATAATAAACAGTTTCCTCTACTCATCTATCATCTTGGATGAAATGCGTGATCATGTTAATGATAGCAAATATACACAAACTAATTAAATGAAATTATTAAATTAAGTTTTTCTAAACAAAAATCAAAAATACAATAAGATAAAATCAAATAATTATTGATTACTGCTTGACAAGACCTAACTGAAGTGCTAGTGTAATAATACGAGTTAAACAGTCTTGCAGAGTTGTTGGTAGTGACTTTAGTAGTGATTTACTGTAATGGTTGTATTTTTATAATATGTTGGAAAATATATAGTCCTAAATAAACTGTTTTAGTCTGAGCTGAACACTTCTGTGCAACACACACACCCTCTCTCTCTCTCTCACACACACACACACTGAAAGCAGTGTTTTCATGCCAGATGCTGATGGTGTGTTAAAGAGTGTTTCTCAAAGAGGTTCCTGTGTGTGTTTGTTTGGTTGGTTGGTTCTAATAAACTCTCAGGATTTTCTTTCTTTCTCTCTGCTGGAGTGTGAAATAGATCTGAGTAAACATCACAGATCCACTGTAGAATTTAAATGAGTTTGATTTCATGTTTAGCTGCTGATGCCAGTAGCCAGCTGTCTGTGTGTGTGTGTGTGTGTGTGTTTTCAGGCATGTGTGGTTTACGAGGACACATGTATATAATGACATGGTTTATGAGGACACTTCCTGTGTCCCTGTAAAACAAAAGGCTTGAAAAACATACTAAACAACGTTTTATGAAATTCAAAAAGGTTTAGGTGTAGGGTCAGTGTAGGACAATACCACATACAGTCTGTACAGTAGAAACACCATCACACACGGAAACCACAAATGCAAGTATATATATGTGTGTGTGTGTGTGTGTGTGTGTGTGTGTTTCCACTGCAAAGCCATCTTACATGTTAAAAAAAATATATATATGTTTTGTCAGATGTCTAGATGATGATGATGGGTCAGTATGATTTTAAAGAAATGCTGTTCTTTTTTATCTTTGCTGTTACATTGTATCTGTGAATCCACTTTCCAACACTGATAATGATCAGAAATGTTTCTTGGGCAGCAAATCAGTACATTAGAATGATTTCTATAAGATCATGTGACAAGCTGTTTTAAATTGAAATACTATTTCACAATTTTGTTGTATTTCTGATCAATAAATGCAACCTTGAGACTTCCATCAAAAGCATTAAACTATTGCAGACGTCTGAACAGTAGATGTTTATGTAAAGTTTATGTTTATGCAGAGAAACAGACTGCAGGTTGTGATTTTATGTCTTCGTGCTGTAATGTGTTTGTGTGTGTGTGTGTGTGTGCAGCTGCATCTGGCTGCGCTGGCGTCTCTGAAGGGTGACGTGGTGGAGCTCAACCAGCGACTGCTGCAGACCGAGAGAGAGAGAGACGCGCTGGAGAAGAGACTGACCAAAGCACAGGTCACTTCACACACACACACACCCTGCTGTCAGATCCTACATGCCATCTCTGCAGTGCATCCATACTCTGCGTCTCACTGAAAACACAGTCCTTCTTTGAAGCTGTTCCTGGTCTTACGTGAACTATTCATTACTGCATGTGATTATAGTAGAATAACATCTGTTTGCATTTGTAATCTTTAATGAAAATCTAATTACTTCCTTTAAAATTTCGTTACTTTTTTTGGCATCACTTAAAGCCAAACTGGGGGCAATAAATAAAAAGCTAATAATTAATAAAATCACAAAGTAAAAAAAATAGTAAATCATTTTAAAATGGCAACAATCATTATAAAACATAAAACAATTAAATATTCAAACAAGTGACCATTACTTGACATCAGATAATCATGAACATAGAAGTTGAGAAATTATGCACATAATAACTTAACATAATAAAATCTGTCCAAATTACGATAGTTAGTTAGTCAGTTTTGTCATGGTCAGTGTTTGTTTGTGTTATGTCAATAGATTTTAACTATTAATTTAACTATTAATTTATTTTTATATTTTCATAATTATTTTTCAAAGAAAAATATAATAATTTAGTTGATTTTTGTCATATTTTTGTATAATTTCTGTTTTTATATATATATATATATATATTTATATATGTATATATGTATGTGTATATATATATGTATATGTATATGTATATATGTATGTATGTATGTATGTATATATATATATATATATATATGTGTGTGTGTGTGTGTGTTTTCTTATTGATTTTAAATTGTATATGCTTTTTAAATTAAACCATGGAAATAAAAATGGAAGATGTTGCTTTGGCAGCTAGCTGAAACATTATTTATTTTTCAGTTAACATTTATTTTATTTTAAGGAACTAATAAAATATACTTCTGTAAAACATTTTTCTGTTTTATTTTTAGTTCCCTGTAGCCGGCCTGATTCTGGTATGTAAAACTCATTTTTTTGCCATGCAATCAGTTGATAAATACAGTTTTTTCTACTTGCCTAATATTTTCAGTATAAGAAGTTGTCAATATTGTAAAGTATTCAGATGTTTTTTAAATGTATGAATCATTCACAATAAGACCAGTAACACATTAAGGCTCATGTTTTGAGTGAGCTTGGTCCGTGTCATCTCTGCTCTTTAGCGTGTAAATGTCATGTTTTTCATCGTTTGAGCGTCTCACAGTTTCCTGTCATTAGCGTCACATCTGTGTGGGTTTGAATGCTAATTAATCAGGTGTCTCTCTGGTTTGGTGCTAATGTTGAGACCCCAATTAACACTTCTACAACAGCTGATATTAATCATTAATTGTGTCTAGCAGCTCTTTTATGCTCTTTATCTACAGCGTTGAGTTTTTACTCGAAGGCATGTCTGGAAGAATAATCTGATGCATTATGAATCACGTTTGCTTTTTGAATGCTGTGTAATGAAGAAGTCAGTTTTATTTTCTAAAATACATGTGAGTGGTGTTTTCCTGCAGAACTCACTATAAGTGATTCCTGGATGTTGCTAGGGTGGTGTTTGGAGTTGTTGCGTTGCTAAGCTGTTGTAGGTGGTTGCTACGTGGTTGGTAGCGTGTTGTAGGTAGTTAGAGCTATGGCTTGGGTCCCTCTATTAATAAAAATATACATGTCGTTTTTTTATTAATATTTAGAATTTGTTTTATTTTGCTTATATTTACTATTTTAATTAAAGTTTGATTGATTTTTGTTATGTCTATATAGTTATTATTTTTTTAATGAAAATGAGAAATGTTGATGTAAAACGTAGAAGGGAAAAAAGAATATATATAGATATACAGTATATGTTATTTCTTTCATCTACATTTTACATTGTATTTTATTGCAAGTAACAAAGCATTTTTATGGCTTTACACTTAGTTGTTTTTTCCACCTGTTTTATTGTATTAATAATTCACAAATTTTATTTTGTGAAATTCTAACCTTAATTAGACTCTTAATTAGCTTTTTGATCAGCTAACTGCTTTTCAATGGTTAGAGTAGTTAACTACAAGAATTAAACATGATGTGCTAAAGTAACTAAAACTAAAATAAAAATTATATATATTTAAAAAATAACAGAAATTAATATAAATAACAAAAATGAAGAAAATGACTACAACTTTTACTAAATTTATAGCTAGCACTGTCAAAAGATTAATCACATACAAAAAGGTTTTGTTTGCATAATTTATGTATGTGCACTTTTTAAATTATGCATTTATAAATAGACGCATGCATGTATATATTTAAGAAAAATAGTTTGTTTATATTAAATATATTTATTTATAAAATGAAAATTTTCTGAATATAAATATAGACATAAATATTTGTAGAATATATACTGTGTGTGTGTGTGTGTGTGTGTACATAATAAATATACACACAACCCGCGCATATATTATGCAAACAAAAGCTTTTATTTCGTTTGTAATTCATTTTTGACAGCACTACTTTACAAAAACTGATTTGTAATATTTGTTAGCATAATACTATGATTATGATTTCTTGGTATCTCAATGATACTAAAGAACATGTTTGTGATTGGTTGTGCAGGTGTTTGTTGTATTTCTGAGTCTGACAGCTAATTTGTCTTGTGTGCATGCATGAAAAGCACATCTGGACACTCCCATCATCCCCGGCGGTGAGACAGACTCCATCTGTCGCCGTCAGCATCACATGACCACTGAAGTGGACACGATTCTTCAGACCTCGTTGAGTGATGATAATTAAAAGCCTGGAGTTTAGTCCGTGTTAGAGATGCTGTGACTGCTGTCTCAGAGCTCGCTGGCAGGAGAGCAGCCAATCAGAAATGTTCTCTGCCTGTCAATCATCTGTGAGGCTCAGTTTGGGGGCGAGGTTTTTTCACTTTTAATTTCTCATTTATTTTTGATAAGATTAGAATAAGATTATTCCAGGTTTAGTAGTTAAGTTAAGCTAAGCTCAAGTTAAGTGGTACCACATGCTTTCACTTTGACTAATAATCATCAATTAGTCATAATTATTTATATATAAGAAATTATGTACATTTGTATGCATACATATATTATATTATATTATATTATATGAACAGCAAGAAATAAAGAGAACTCCTTGAGATGGAGTTCATTTTCACACTGAGGACGCTGATTGACTCACATGCAGCTCTTACAGAAGCAGAAACCATGCATTAAGAGCCGGGGGTGAAAACTTTTGAACAGAATGGAGATGTGTGCATTTTTCTTATTTTACCTAAATATCATATTTGTTCATTCATTACTGCCCTTCAGAAGCTACAAAAGATACTTAGGTGTTTTATCAGAATACGAAATAAGTAAAATTTACACTGATCTTCAAATTCTTAAAGCATTGTTTTCCTTCTGGAGCATATATGGGAACTTTTGCGTTCACAGTGTTTGTAAACATTTAGTTTTATTTATCGGTATTGTACTTTTTTTTTTTTTTCTTTATGTAATTTTTATGCTTTCTCCCAACAAAACAATTTTGACCTTGTGTGACTTATTTTCTGGAAGTTAGGGTGCTAAGGGTTCTAGTGGTCTGCCAGTTTTTGCCAAATAATCGGTACCGATAACCGATTGACAAAATCATCAGAAATGCATGCTGGTAGTTTTTCTGTTGCTAGAGCATCTAGGAAGCCTTATGTTTGTTTTCAGTATCCTTTCTAAAAATGGTCAGTTGATTAATCAGTTATTGGCCAGTGCCAACCTTGTTGGCCATTCATTATTGGTTTAATTATGTCTGCTTCATTCCTTCTTTGCCAAAGATCATTTCTGTTTTATATCTATTACAATTTTATTATGTATAAACATTATATTGACCGTCATTTGCTCTGTTCTCTACTAATCAACCATTAAGATGCCCGTATCGCTCAATCTAGAAAAACAATTAGAAGTAACTCTGAAAGGTGTAAGAGTATTTTCATGACAGAATGGCTGAGACTAAAAAAATGTGAAAGGAACAATCCTGAAAGATGCTGTGAAGGGGCAACCGGGCCTCAGGCACATGCCTCAGTCTTGACCTTTGACCTCGACCTGGAGGATTCTTGACCTTTGACCTGCAGCCTGTTTCAGAAAGTGCTGTTAAGAGGGTCCATTCTCTTTGCCTTTCCCTACAGTGTGCTTTCCCATAAAGCAACACTTCTCATCGAGCAGTCTCGAGTGCTCTTCTGAAACAAAGAGAGTATTGTTGCCAGCGTGAATTACTGTTGAAACGCAGCCATAAACATCAGCCTGCGTCCAGAAATTAGAGCAGCGAATCAACGGTGCGCTGATTATTTGTGACACATCCGCTTAATAAAAAAACCAAGCCAAAAGTGAAAACACATGCTTTCAAGCTGATTTTTTTGGCCTTTTGTCTAGATCTGATCCAAAAGCTCATGAATGACTCATCATATACAACACAAGACACTCATTCTTCACTACAGGGGAGTTTTATTAGATTATATGTGTACGCTTCTGACCTAATGACATGATAAACTCTAATAAGCATAAAACACAGCACATAATTAAAACATCCTGTTTTAATTAGATAAGAACTAAATATATATATATATATATATATATATATATATATACAACATAAGTTCATATAATATATATTATTATAGAATTTGGACTATAGGTTTTTTTATTTGCAAAAATGTATTATGTAATTGTTTTCTATAAAGAGATGAAGAGAGAGTTTTTACTGTAGTTTTTTCCATTTTAAATGATTGAAGAAAAAATATGTATGTAATTTCTAAAATTCATTTTTAGATACTTTTAGTATTAATATATAAATTTAGGGAAAATTTACATATAATAATGTTTAAAAGTTTACATAAAATGTATATGTAATATCAAATATAAGTTAAGTATATTGAAATATACATACAGAATTACTTTATGTATAATATATTAATCATATCGACTTTACATATTAAACAAATATGTACATAATACATCTCTGTTTTTATCAATTTAGTGGTCACTGTTGTATGTAATTCAGAAAATACATTTGTATATTACAGACTATAGCAGTTGTATTTGAAATGTATAATTGTGTGTGTGTGTTCCTGTTGCGTCTGTGCTTCATGAAAAGGCTGACTGTGTGCTAATTGTTGCTGTGGTTGGAGGTGGTTATTGTGTGCTGCTGTGTACTGAGTGATTGAGTGTGTTTTGTTTTCACACACACTCTGTAGCTGTGCCGCCAGGAGAACATGCCATTCCTCTCAGATCACTGCAGGAAGGGTGCGTAACGCTCGCTCGGCCAGAAGATGAGATCTAATTCCCCTGCGTTCAGAGCCACTCAGATTCATTTATTCTGGATCGGTCGTTTGATGGACCCACTTTAAACCTGTGTTTAGTTCAGTTTAATTCTGTGTCAGTTCAATAGTGTTGAGTAGAGCACTGTTTTACTGATGGTTTTGCTGTTAGTAGCTGATAAACGACAAACCAGCCGTCTGTTTCAGGTCGCTCAGAAACACAGACACTCCTTCATTCATTAAAGACGTTTCTGTGCGGAAACATGTTTCTGCCACGTAAGAAAACAAAACCATGCTTTGCTAATTACCATTTTAAAGGCACAATATGTAAGATTTTTGTAATAAAATAGCCAAAAACCAGTGCAGTGTTATATATTTCATGCAGTTTTGCACTTACGGTATCTCAAAAGTTCTGTAGGATTTGTAAATTCAAAGAAATTCCAGTTATTGTTTTGAAAATACAACCTCGATTTGCAAAAACTTAAACATTGTGCCTTTAACTCAAAACTAGTCAATTTAAGTCAAAACTATGACATACAAATTCAATAGTGTGACATAAGTCATAATTCCAACATAAAATTATGACTTTAAGACTTTAAAAAGTTAATTTATAAATTCCTAATTATGAGATAAAAAAAAGTCAAAAATATGACTTTAAAAGTCGAACGTAAGACACTAGTTTGATGAGATATACTGGATATACTACATCATATATGATTTTCCTATAATTGACTTTCAACTTTTAAAATCATCTAAAATCTAACGGTTTTCTACATTTTATCTCAATTTCAACCTTGTATACTTTTTGTTTTTAATGTTGTAATTATCACTTTGTCAATTTTATATATATATAAATATATATAAATACCCATACACACACACATATATTAGGGGTGGGACAATAAATAAAGTATCGATATTTTTTTAAACATACAAAAGATTCAAAATTCAGTAGATCCTTTACGGTTACAGCTCAGTTCAGTTCAGTTCATTTATGAGCAAAAATGACGACGTATTTAAGTAGTTACTATTGGAAAAAAGAAATGAGAGAAATGGTGCAGAAATGACTTGCGTGTGTGTTTGTGGGTTCTGCATGTGTTTTTGTTATTTGTCCTCGCAGCGTGTATATGTGTGCGCACAATCTCATTTTTTTGTGCTGGAGTTTGGAATTGGCTTGCTTGCTGTTCATGCCCTGTCTTGTCCCACTTTTGATACCATATATATCATGGATGATATTTTTCTTGCAATGTACCGTCTATCACGTAATTGCTGCTGTTGTGATATATATCGTTACCGTGGGCAAAATATCTTGATATTATTGTATCGTTAGTTAACCTGCAATTTCTCACCCCTAACACATATATATATACATTTGAAGCGGATCAAAAAAGTTGTCCTAAAACATAACACCAAAATGCATTATTGTCTTTGAATAACTTTGATGAAAGATTTTGATCCACTTCAAATGTTGACTAGTGTGTATATATATATATATATATAAAGATAGATAGAAAGATTACTAAATTACTACAAATTTAAAATTTTACAATATAAAGATAGAAGTAAGTATAATTAAAATTATGCATAATTCAACAAAAACTGTAGTAGTATATCATTACCCTGACAGACAAACAATGGAAGTCTGTGAGAGGAGCTCTCTGAAATAATATTAGCTCTGTATGTCTGTGTGATGATTTCCATTCATGCGGTGTGTGTATATGTGTGTGTGTGTGTATATATATATATATATATATATGTGTGTGTGTGTGTGTGTGTGTGTATATATATATATATGTGTGTGTGTGTGTGTGTGTGTCTGCAGGTGTTCTTTATGTGTTATGGAGAGTTGCATCTCTGTGAGTGTGTGTGTGTGTGTGTGTTTGTTTGTCTCACCTTGCAGTTTTCCTCAGTGTAACTCTGCATTATTAATCCCTGTCCCGCTGTGTGTGTGTGTGTGTGCAGTGTGAGCAGTCTCATCTGCTGCGGGAGCACGAGGAGGTTCAGGAGAGGACGACTCTGCGCTACGAGGAGCGAATCACAGAACTCCACAGCATCATCGCTGAACTCAACAAGAAGATAGACCTGCTGCAGGGAGCCACCATCAGGTCTCTCTCTCACCCACACACACACACACACATACTGAAACACACACACAGAGACAGACACACTAATGCATTATATGTGACTTTCTAGCAGCTGCCTGTATAAACTGCTTAGAGGTGGCCAATATGATAATTACTAACAAATACATTTTAATTTCTTAGTAGATCAATAATGACTTGCATGCAGTGCATTATAAGACACAATTAATGTTTTAAGACTACTTTATAATGCATTATACTTAAAAGGCTTTAAGTGAAGTGTTGTCATATTTTGTAATCTCTTAATAGAGCAATACAGACTCACTGCTGCACTGATGTCTATGTGCTTCACAACACTATCAATACACTATAACATCTTCTGAACCTGATCATATCACTCTGCTCTTTATAGTAAAGCTCTCACGGAAAGTAGGACTTTCAGGGAAGCTGTTTTGAAACGATGAGTGCTGCACAGATTTCTGCCTGTAATAAATACTTATTATTAAAACGAAGCAAAATTTTCAGTATTGATTTCTTCATCATTAGTGCTCATTTTAGTCGGCTGGGAAAATGTAAACACAACCAGACATTTGTTCCTCACACACACACACATTCATTCATATTATTAAAGCATGTGCTGCACACAAACTCTCGGAGAACAGTTGTGTTTGGACCACACATATTTACATTCATGCTTTTAGCAGATGCTTTATCTGAAGCAGCTTACAGTGCAGGATCATAAGCATGCACACATACAGTAAGAGTGTGTGTGTGTGTGTGGGAGCGCAGCTGTCTGAGGTCAGTCTGGTCTTCAGCGCCGGCGGTGGTCTCAGACTCCTGGGAGAGTTTTACCCTTCAGCATCTGACCGGAGACACGCTGATCATCTCTAGTTCTGCTCCTAAACTCAAAGCTCTAATACAAAGACCTACAGAACTAGAATTTAAGCAATAATAAAAATTAAGTCCATTTTTAGGACTATTGTGTTTTGAGAATTAGGACAGACATTAGGAAAGTGTTTAATTGTCATACAAAATAATGAGTAAATGTAAAATAATCATGTAATGGAAATAATGTTATCATTTAATTATAAAAAATAAGTATAAATGCAAAATAACAATGTCTTGAAAGTAATATCATGATAATATAGTAATATAATTAATATAATTGTAAAATATTAGTCATTGGTGTATAAATAATGATGAATTAATGACAATTTAAAGTAGTAGATATAAAATATTAACGTCTTGAAAATAATGTCATTAAAACACATGTAAAACAATGTGAGTATAAAATTTTCTTACAAATAATGTCAGTAATGAAAATGTAACATAATAAATCAAAATAAAAAATTATTAATTTCATGAAAATACCATAAAAATTCAAATGTAAAATACTAAAATTAAATGTAAAATAATTTTGTGCTGTCAAATTATTAATTGCAATTAATCACATCCAAAATAAGTTTTTGTTTACATAATATATGTATTTTTATTAAATAAATATATAATATATATATATTATATATAAAAACACTCACATTGTATATTTTTAAATTATGTGCATGTATATACAATTATATATTACAATTCTTATGTTTTATATTATATATATTTAATACATATTTTTCATGAATATATACGTGTGTGTGTATTTATCTATACGTAATAAATATATACGGTAAACACACAAACAACAACTTTTACTTTTTAATGCGATTAATCATTTGACAGCATTAAAAAATAATGCAATGAATATAGTGTCGTAGTGATGCAAACGTAAAATATATGCAAATTAAATTTTCCACCTGAATTGTATTACAAATATTGTTGGATCTGTGACTAATTGCTTTGCTTCTCTTTTGTAAGCGGATAAATGCACAAATGTAAATGCAGGCTGAGGAGGGTTCTGTATTCACTGAGCACAGGAAAGCTTCCCTCTAAAGCCTCTTACTGTGATTTATAGCTTCGTACCTCAGCCCGATGACAGATATCAGCTGCTTTAATGTTTCTTTAAATCTCCGTCCGGGTAAATGTTGCTCAAGCGTGTCTCATCTTGTCATTTAGCCTGGAAACTCAGCGGGAGATGAGTGTCTCCTTTCGTTGTTTATTCTGAAGATATCACATTCACCTTAATAAATGAACTGCTTGACAATAGCTTGATTCCCCAGCTCATGAATACTGAGTTGTGATGGGAGATGCGGTTAACTGGTGACCGTGTGTCCAGCTGCATGTGAATGAGATCCGCTCCGGTGTTTAATTAGAAACCCCTCATATGTATGCATCAGCTCGGGCGTTTGCATCCTTGTTAGGGAAATTAGAATATGCTGAATGACTCCAGGCCTCGGTTGACATTCATGTTCATCCCTAAGCCATAACTCTGTAATTAGTTCATTTGATAAAATAGCTGTTGTGTGCATTATTGAGGGGGGATTAGTTTCAAATTTTCTAGCTTTTTATTATCTTAAATAGAGATGCTAACTCAGAATTCCAAGAACAAGGCAGAATTCCTGGATGCTAACTCAGAATTCTGAGATGCTAACTTAAAATTCCAAGGACAAGACAGAATTCATGAGAACAAGGCAGAATTCTTGAGATGCTAACTCAGAATTCCGAGAACAAGACAGAATTCCGTGATGTTAACTCAGAATTCCAAGAACGAGACAAAATTCTTGAGATGCTAACTCAGAATTCTGAGAACAAGACAGAATTCCAGGGAATTCCGGGATGTTAACTCAGAATTCCGAGAACAA
>JAUMHI010000040.1:26605149-26624847 GCA_032359435.1 Enteromius unitaeniatus
ATGCTAACTCAGAATTCTGAGAACAAGACAGAATTCCAGGGAATTCCGGGATGTTAACTCAGAATTCCGAGAACAAGGCAGAATTCTGAGATGCTAACTCAGAATTCCAGGATGTTAACTAAGAATTCCAAGAACAAGACAGAATTCAGAGATGCTAACTGAGTGTAGGCTCAAAAAAAACACTTAGATCAACAGAACATCTCACTTTCTACAATGATTAACATTAACATGATTAAAATGTGTTTCTCAGGGAGGAGGATGAGTTTTCCGAGCTTCGTTCCGAACTCAGCCACAGCCAGCTGGAAGTTAACGAGGACGACCGAAGCTTCGATCAGGACCCTGACCAGGCGTCCCTCTCTCTGCCTGAGAACCAGTCCACGCTGGTCACTGCAGACATGGGTAAGAGTAGCTGTGAAAACCTGAGGGATTACATGTGATGCCTTATTTGAAAAAAACATTAAATATGTGTGTGTATGTGTATATGTTAAGCACATATAAATTCCATTGGATTTATTTGCTTATTTATTGGCTTATTGGATGATTTAATGCAAATGAAAAATAATAAATGTAAATCAAAATAAAATAATTTTATGCAACATGGCCTTTAAAAATAATACATGCACTGTACATATATATAAAATGTATGTATATTGTCATTACTGTTATTGTGTTTGTATTACAGTAATTATTCGTTGATTAATTTGGGGGTGAAATGTTGTGAGATTCTCCCTAATGACATCTATTTATCTTCAAACAGTGACTTTGAAAGAGTTTGTATGGTTGTAGAGGTCACATCTCTGTCTTTATCACTGCAGACTCATGGGAAATATTGGCCTCATTCACACACAGATCTCCAGTGTTTCTTCCAGACAGCAGTGGAGTTCATTAGAGAGCACATAAAGGCTTTTGCTGAGAGAGTGTGTGTGTACAGTACGTGTTTCCCATAGTGCTTCGCTCTTGGTTTATAATGGCAGATGACAGACAGACAGAGCGCAATCGTCGTTTTCACTCTGCTTTCTTTTGTTTTCCACTTGATTGAGCCGATACACTCCACACAAAAGCTTTTAAAGTCCTCAGCAGTCGGATGCTGTCATTGTCCTTCAGTCTAATGGTGTTTTTCATTACAAGTCTATTGTAAGAGCATTCCCAGCATGCATCACTTGCGTCTGTGAAAGGAAGTGGCAGATCCTAGAAGCTTTATTGCCGTGATTAAAACAGCTTTGCATTATAAAAGTGGAAATAATGGAGTTGTTTTCCACTTGTGATTAGAGAAATTAACTTTAGAGTCAATATTCAGACTTTTAGTATCATCAATAAACTTTATTGAATTTTTTTTTTTTTAAGTTTTAGCAGTTTAGTTTTTTTTTGTCTTTTTTATAATGTAGTTTTTTATGTAGTTTGTTTATGAAGTTTTACATTTTAGTTCATTTAGATGTCGTTATTTCAGTACCATTAGAGTGCCATCAGAGTGATGAAGCTCTGGGGGCTCTTCCAGTGTTTGGTGGTTAATGTATGACAGCACATTGCCTGCAGTTGTGAATATTAATACAGCTCTGGATCAATAATTTGCTCATGTCAGCGGTCATATCGATTCATATGAGCTCTGATTTATTTAGTTTTTCCATCTCATTTTCCTGCTGGACGCTGGATGAGCAGGTTTGGATGATAGTATTATTAGAGGTTAGGCAGGAGTCTTCATGAAGTCCTCAGGTAAGGTTAATGCTAATTTCCGTAAATTGAGTTCATACTGAGATGCAGAATTTGGTATCTTTGCAAATCTAAGGGCAATTTGAGACATTGTTGAGATCTCATCTGAAACTTTAGAAGTCAAATCACTGGGGTTATTTCCTCAGGAGAAAAGCCTCACTACTGTTGTGTAGAAGAGAAAGTTAATTATTTTTAAAGTGTTTGTTTATTGTTTTCGTATGCCTTCTTTCATTTGAGTTCATAAGCTCTAAAGTTTTTTGTGCTTTTTAAGTAAATTACTCCGCCGAAATAGGTTGCGAGTGCTATATATGAATGTTAGTAAATTAATAGAGTGCATGTCGAAAAGGGGCGTTTTTAGATCTGACTCATTATATGCTGTCACCTGTGCACAAAACAATGTAGCCTAATTGGTTACTTATTGAGTAACTAAATTGTTTTACTAATTACTCTGCATGAAAAGTTATTTAAATTCAATTAAATGGTGTAATTAGTAATGAATTACTGTTTGAAAGTAACTTGCGTGTGGCAGGTCATTCCACCAGGAGGGAATAGTTAATGTGAAGGTCAGTGAAAGTGATTTTTGTCTCTTTGGGACGAACAATAAAGCAGAGCACAAGCTTCTAGAGGCAAGTCTGAAGTAATGGATTTAGGTAAAAGGGTTGCAGAGCCAGTGCTGTTTTTTTAGGCAAACATCAATGCATGATTTAACAGTTAGAGTTGTGTTTTCCAGATAACTGCAGTGACCTGAACTCGGAGCTGCAGCGGGTTTTGACCGGGCTTGAGAGTGTTCTCTGTGGCCGGAAGAAGAGCACCTGCAGCCTGTCCGTGGCCGAAGTGGACAGACACATCGAGCAGCTGACCACCGCCAGTGAACACTGCGACCTGGCCATCAAGGTAAAACACCTGACAGACGCGGTATAGTGCACAGTAACACACACTGCCAATAGAGACCTGCATTTCTTATCAGGAGGAACATCTGGGAAAGCGAAAGCCTCAGCAAAACTCTTCGTTTGCTTGGCATTTTGATCTTAGTGGTGCACTGAAATGAGTTTTGAGTTGAAAACAATTTTAATGTTGTAATTGCGATCATCTTGTCTTTGCAAACCTAATATTTTTTCATGCACTGGGCAATTTGGCTATTCTGGTCAATGTTAAATCTACAGAAAAAGCAAACATCCAAAATGCACATTTAAGTGTTGATTTTATTATTGCAACAATTTGTGTTTTTTGTGTAGATTACAGCACATATCTTTAAAGGATGCTGTTAAATGATTTGTCACAATTTGTTTTTTTTATTAGCGTGATATATGTGTGTGTTCTATGTATTTTTATTATGTATGTATAAATACACACACATTTTATTTTTTATAAAAATTGGCATGTATTTATATCTATATTAAATTCATATTCATATTTATATTATAAATAATGAAATTATAAATGGAAATAAGTTATAATTATATTTAATAAATAAACAGCATATTTTTCTTAAATATATACATGCATGTGTGTGTGTTTATAAATACATAAACAGCACACATACATAAATTATGTTTTATTTTAGGTGTGATTTAATGTTTTGATAGCACTAATTTAATTGCATCGTTTGCATGTTTAAGCATAACAAAATGGTCTTAATGTTCAGTGAATATTCAGCATATGGTGACATCTGTTACTTTTTCACCCTGCATTCATTTTACTTTTTGATCTTTCCTATTATTGTTTAGCATTTTTTATGAATAAATGAGCTGACTAAAGTGCAGATGATTTCAGTGCAGTTTCATGTAGTAATGTCTCCACTATTTTTGCTGCAGAGCTCTTAAAAAAAAGGAGTTCACCCTTTAAAGTATGCACTTACTCTTAGACGTTACATAAAACCCTCAGTGTCACATGATCCTTCAGATATCATTCTAATATGCTGATCTTCTGCTCCAGAAACATTATCAATGTTGAAAACAGTTGTGCTCTACAGTATCTTTGAGGAATCTGTAATGCGTTTTATTTTTCAGGCTTCACAGATGAATATGAACAGCATTTATGTAAAGCTGAGATGTGGGGATTTTAGCTAGCTTCGTCTGTGTGTATTTGCAGACAGTGGAGGAGATCGAGGGTGCTCTGGGCCGTGATTTCTACCCCAGTCTGTGTGAGGAGCGTGTGCGCTGGGAGAAGGAGTTGGCTGGGCTCCGGGAGGAGAACGAGAGTCTGACGGCGATGCTGTGCAGTAAAGAAGAGGACCTGAACCGCACCAAAGCCACCATGAACGGCATCCGAGAGGAGCGAGACCGTCTGCGCAGACGCGTGAGTGTCATTAATTACTGTAAGACCTTCGTTCATCTTCTGAACACAAATGAAGATATTTTTCATGAAATCAGAGAGCCATCTCTCCATAGACACACCTTTTTGAGGTTCCTGGAGATTGCAACTGGGGGGGAACCTTAAAGGTACATTTTTTAACCTTTTTTGAAAAGGTTCTAATTGGAACCTTCACTTAAAGGTGCATTGATGACCCTCTTGGGTTCTTTTTTAAATCTTTATTCTAGATGTATTTTTTCATTGTAGTAGTATTTTTTTTGTTGTTGTTGCTGATTTTATTCTCATTCTTTTTTTTTAGAATAAACTAAAATTTACTACAAATGACTTGACACTAATTTACTATTATTAAATGATTAAATTCCAGTAATGAAAATCAAATCATAATCATTATTTACAAATAATCTCAACAGTAAAACGTCTGGACACATACAGTAATGAGACTTTTAAATGAGTTTAATTGTCCTGAAAATAACAAAAAAGAAAACGCAACGGTCCTAAAAAGCTTTCTATTATGGAATTTATTATTATATTATAGTTTGTGTAAGTATCTGGAGTGTTTTGTGCTCAGTTGCAGCTCTTTCTGGTCTAATTCAGTCTCTTCCTGTGAGAAGAGAAAGTCATTAAAGTCTTATGGGAGAAGCTGCTGGTCTTTCTGGGCCGCAGATGCTCCTGTTTTATCCCCGACTGATGTTAATGACATTCAGGTGTTCACAGTCAGATCAGTCTCACACACACCGGCTGATGTAAGAGTCACCGGAATTAAAACTTACAAAACATTAAAAATGAAAAAACATTCAACTGCATGTTAGGTGTAATAATTCTACCTGTTTGAGCTACAGGAATGGATCAATCCGGACATCAAGTCAAAATATTCATATTTACAGGATGAGATATCCACTCTGTTTTCTTTTCTGAATTGTTGAATATACACATGGTTTTGTACTCATTGTGTGTAGAGCTGATGAACTACTTTTCCCCAAGAATCTCATCATTGTAAAATGTGTATATGTTCTGTGAATTGTATATGTATTTATTTATCCTTAAAATCAAGCTCTGAGCTGTAATATTTATTTATTTTTTAGATTTTCTGAAGTCAAGTCAAACTTTATTCATAGAGCACAACTTTAACACAACCATCGTTGATCCAAATGAAAAAAAAAAAGTTATGCACTTAATCAAGACACTTAACCTGGCTTAAATGAAAAAATACAAATTAAATCTACTTTTACTGTTATCTTTTACTTGATCAAGACATTCTATTCTAAATGCAACTAGATAAAAAAGTTTGTGTAGACAAACTTTAAGTTGGCTTGAGAAAGCCGGAGCTGAAAGTTTGAAGAAGTTTGAAAAGTATAAAGCACTTTAAGAAGTTAAAGTTAACAGTTTAAGTTTAAAAAGTTTGAAAAGTTTAAGTTTGAGGTTTTCAGTCTGAAAGAGTTAGAAAAAGTCAGATTATAGATAGATAAATAGCATGTTGTTAGCATGATTAGCAAGTTACTAGCATGTTGCTAGCATGATTAACATGTTGCTAGCATGATTAACAAGTTACTAGCATGTTTCGAGCATTATTAGCCAGTTACTAGCATGTTGTTAGCATTACTAGCAAGTTAATAGCATTTTGCTAGGATGATTAGCATGTTACTAGCATGTTTATAGCATAATTAGCATGTTGCTAGCATGATTGGCAATTACTGGGGTGTTAGCATGACTAGTAAAGTACTAGCATGATTAGCAAGTTAATAACATGTTTTCTAGCATGATAAGCAAGTTACTGGCATGTTGTTAGCATGATTAGCAAGTTAATAGTGTGATGTTAGTATGATTAGCAAGATACTAGCATGATTAGCATGGTGCTAGCATGATTTAGATAAATTAGAAATAGTAGTAGAATGGAAGCTTAAAGGAGTTTAAATGTGTTAGAAATAGAAGAGAAGTCTGATTACGTCTAATGAGCTGCAGATAGATAGATAATTAGATAGATAGATAGATAGAAATCGTCAGATGATAGATAATTAGATAGATAGATAGAGGAGTCTGAATGAGTTTGAATGGGTTAGAAATAGTACATAGAAGGGAGTCTGATTGAGTGTAATTAGCTGCAGGTGATTTTGCAGATTTTGAATTTTGACAGTCGGAGCTGCCAGAGTCTTGGCTCATCTGAACATTCCGTGGATGGGAGTCTATGGGATATTTTCCAGTTTTAATCACAATTTTTAGGAAAACCGTAAGTCGGATCTGTTAGAAAAGATAGCAACTCGAGTCAGGCCAGTCTGAAGATCTGGGGTGAGTTTGGAGTCTGTAGAGGTAAAGCTCTAGGAGGAGATAGAGTCAGAAATTTTAGTCTCAGAAGAATAATAAGAAGTTTAAGTAGTAGATCACTTTCTCAAGCCAACTTAATTAAATGTACTGCTACTATAATTCTCTTCATCAACACACTTGATCTAAATAAATAAAATGAACAAATAAACTATTAATGTTATCTTTTGCTTTTCTATTCACATGTGTGTCTTATGCGAGAGACACACAAAGAGAGTAATGAGGTGGTCTCAGCATCTCTACAGTGAAGCTGATCTCGTCAGAAACAGCAAGTGGTGCATCGAACCAATTCCACGATTTCATTAGAGATAAATCGCAGGCCATTTGTATGTGGTAGGCCTGACCCGGCTGTTTCTATAAAAGCCTTTGGTCTTTTTCACTCGATGCATTTCGGGGCTAATCATGTTAGCGTGCTAACCGTCTTCAGACTGCCAGATCTGATTACAGGCCGCGTCTAAAAGCAGCAGCCTAATCGATCCAAACAGGTTTTGCCATGCGTTTTTCCAAATGATCCGAGGACAGCGGCATTCCTTCTTTAAGCTCAGTGCATAGATCCATCACCGTTAGTGTAACATTAGGAAGAAGGATTCAGCAAAGGCATAAAAACTACAAAATAATCCTAAAATTAACTTTTGTATTAAAGAGCAGAACTTAACCCTTTCAAGTTACCTAAAAGATACATAAGCCTTTCCAAAAATTCCAGTTTTCAGTAAGAGAATGGAACTTTGCAAGTGTTTTAAGACACTTGAAATACACATAATTTATTTGTATTTATTTTAGATAATTTCTAATCGTAACCGTTTTGAGCTCGGGTCATTTTTTGCCTGGGGTTGTACATTAGGTATCAACAGTATTGTTTTGTTAAAATATCTGTAAAGTTATATTGGTGTCTGAAAACGTTTGTAACATATACAGTATTTAGCCTTTTCCTCATATTTTACATGAATTTTTTGCTAAACATGAATATATGCACATATTGATCAATGTTCATTTCCTTGACGTCATAATGTTCGTCAACAACATTTTTTTCATTGACGAAAACGAGACAATAACTAACAAAAAACTAATTTGAAATTACAAGAACCATGATATAAATCTATTGGCATTTTTGATGGAAATCAAAATGAACATTATTCATGGCAAAATGAATAAAATGGTAAACAATAAAGAATGCATAATTATCTGATATTAGTTGGTATGTTCTTGAAAAGAAGGCCATGTTCTTGTCCTTTGTGAGAAGTGGTTATATTTCATTTGAAAATAATAGCATGTTGTGTGTCACCAGTTAAATCAGTGTCTATTATGATCAAATTTTAATGTGAAATTTTAGAGAAATGCTTAATAAATTAATTACACTGTAACTAAACCCATTAGATTTTAGCCGACTAAATTTACCGTCGACTAAAACTACAAACAATTCAGATGACCAAAATATGACTAAAACTACATGCCCTTTTAGGCAAAAGACTAAGACTAAATCAACATTTGCTGTCAAAATTAACACTGATATTG
This sequence comes from Enteromius unitaeniatus, assembly GCA_032359435.1. Lineage (NCBI taxonomy): Eukaryota > Metazoa > Chordata > Actinopteri > Cypriniformes > Cyprinidae > Enteromius > Enteromius unitaeniatus. Next base: position 26,612,998 of record JAUMHI010000040.1, read on the forward strand.
ATGAACCATTGCAGCAAATCATAAATTTGGACTGTCTTTGAGCAATCATGATTCATTATGTCAAGGGATTGAGTTAAATTCCTTTAAGACTAATATTGGGAATTCTCAAATTATATGTTCTTAGGTTGTGAATGCGTTATGAGGGTTAAATTAATTTCCAGGTGCATTTTTACCTTATTATGGGGGAATTTCCAACCCTAAAGTAAAGTAGATGTGCATGTCGCTGTCTTAAGCGAGTCATTGATTCACTTATTCAACAGATTCGTTTAAAACTACTGATTCATTCAGGCTTAAAGCGAGTGAAAAAAAAGTCTTACTATTTCTTACTGTTTTTTGTTTTACCTAGGCAAAAAAACAACTGCTGTTAGATTGAGATTTACTATAATGCACAATAAAAAAACATGATTTTTGTCAATTGTTAAAAACCTTGTCAAGTGATCTGTTAGCATTAGCATTTATTTTATTAATTACACACTATTGTTTACTATTGTTCAAACTTGAACATAGCATTTATTTATTTGTTTGTATTATTAGGGATGTTCCGATCAGATCACATGAAAGGAAATCGGGCCCAATCACGTGATTTCAGACTCGATCGGAATCGGACGTTACCTCCCGATCAGGACTCGAATATATATGTATGTATGTGGCACAGAATTAGAAAATCAAATGACTCAGACTCGGACTCGAGGGCAAAAAAACCTGATCGGGACATCCCTATTTATTATACACTAAACACAACATTATCATGCATTTACTGTACACTGTTAACATCAACAATTATTCTATTCATACAGAACTATTGTACAAAGTGTAAATTAGCGATCTTAAAAGGACACATGAGCGTCCGGCTCAATCCTGTGCCAGAGGCGGATATGGTATTTCAAACCAGACTGACCCACCTAAAACCAGATTTCTGGCCACTCTAATCATGAATCGGATCTGAAGCGCTCTATATTTAAACTCACACGACTGTAATTACTGGCCTGGCTTTGTGGCGGTGGTTTGTTTGATTGAACCCAACTACTGCAGGTCAGCTCTGTGTGTGTGTGTGTGTGTGTGTGTGTGCTGCCTCAATGCTGCCGTCATCCATCTAAGTCAAACACTTACACACTCTGCTGTCCATTACAGACCGCGAGGATGGACAGCATTGAACCGCTAAGTTAAATATTGATGTTTTGTCTCTTTGTTAAGAGCTGGAGCGGCCGATGGAGGCATGTTTCGGTCAAACACATCAGAGCTTCTCAAACCCTTTTGCTTCAGAACCGGATTAAAAGCACTGTTTATCATGCAAACAATAATGAAACGCTGAACTATAATAGTGTTAGTAAGAACTGAACAGATCCAACAACACACCGGACACTAAATTAGTAATCATAATCCATACACAGATCAGTTCACACATTCAACATTGAGCTTGCTTTTAAATCTCCTCAATAGCGACGATTACCATTATATTCAAATTATTGCAATGCAGTATTATTATTATAATATTTCACTTTAATTTATATATAGATTTTATTTTATTTTTAAATGTGATCTGTAAACATTTTATGAGATTTTATTTTATATTTTTATTACCATTAAAAATGTGTGTGTGTGTGTGTGTGTGTATATATGTATATACTTTTTATGGTACATGTAGATTTTTATGAGATTTAAAAAAAATAATTGTTTTATCATTTTTCAGATGTGAGCTGTAGATTTATTTATGTGTTCATAGATGTTTTTAATTTTTGTTTGTTTTTTCATTAATGTAATCTGTGTTTTTTTTTGATGGTAAAATGAGTTCCTGTTGGTTGTCAGATTATCTGAAATATTGAACAGGCATGAAAGCATTAGTGATGTTTGATATCTTTGTGAATGGTCTGAATCAGTTATTCATTCTGCTCATGTAATAATAATAACACTACGACCTCTAGAGGCGTTGTGTGTCTGATGTTGAGTCAGGGTGTGTGTGTGAGGTACAGTCATTCAGGATTCAGTCCTTTATTTGTCCTTTGGCAGCTTTACCTCTGGCAGGAGAAGCTTGCTTTGCCTTGAAAAATTCCCAGTCACTGCCAACATCACACAGATGCTGCTCTGGAACGAATGACCCGGGCACTGCCCGCTACAAACACAAGTGTGTCCACAAATACAGTGCCCATGAAAACCCATTGAGGCACTTTCATTTCACTGCAGTTAAGAAATTTCTGATTTTCAGTGCACTCATTGGCCTGCTGTGTGTGTGTGTGTGTGTGTGTGTCTCCTCATGTGTTGGACGAGAGGTCTGTAATAAAGACTGAAGTGAAGCCACACAAGGCCAGATTCTGAGAAGACCTCAGTGTCTAGATTTAGTTCTGGAGCTGTTCTGTGAACTCTGAAGACTGGAGTGTCCCGATGGTGTTTGACACAGGGGTGTGTTTGTGTCTCTGCAGGTACGAGAGCTGCAGACACGTCTCCAGAGCATCCAGCCCGGCGCTCCGTCCAGTCCTGGGCGTCTGACTCCAGCGGGGCGTCCCATCAACCCCAGCACCGGAGAACTAAGCACCAGCAGCAGCAGCAATGACATCCCCGTCGCCAAAGTACTCCAGAGCTCTCTTAAAGCCATCCTTTTTATTTTATTATAATTATTTTAAGAAAAGTTATACTAAATGAAAATAAGAGATGATGCACTGGCAGCTAGTCGAAATGAAATAAATAAGTTCATTTGATAATCATTTTAGAATTTAACTAAAACTAAATTAAAATGAGAAATGTTGCCTTGCCTGATATTTTAAGCTTTTATATTTATATAGTTTTTTTAATATTTATTTTACTTAAATATATATGTTTCATGGATTTTCTTTTCTTTTTATACAATTAATAGCATTTTAATAATCTCTTTTTTTCTTATTATTTTACTTTATAAAGTTTAAGGGCTGCACTTTATAAAAATCATTTTGTGTGTGTGTGTGGCAGGTAGCGGAGCGAGTAAAGCTGTCAAAAACGCGCTCAGAATCGCTGCCAGCAGAGAGATCGGTCCTTGGGTCTGAAATCAGCAGCATCGGGGTGAGACAGACAGAAAGACGCTTCGACTGTGTTCAGTTTAAAAAACCCACTTATTACTCGCTATTATTACAGTACAATGTGTTTGTTTTTAAGTGAACGTTTGAATGTGCTGTTAAACAGAGCCAATGAAAGATCAAGATCTCTCTCTCTCTCTCTCTGCACTGATCTAGTGTCAGAATCTGATCCTGACAGAGAAAGAGAGAGAGGGTCACCGTGACCTCTTCTGTCTCTATCTGGAGCTAATAATCAGACACAAAGTGTTTAGTATTCCATCAGAGAACAGCCTCAGACTTCATTCAGATGATATTTAGACAACACATGATGCAAGACAGCAGTTGAGGACTAAGAAAGAAAAGACCAATCAAATTCAGCATGCAGATAATCCAGTTATGCGCATGGTGTGATGTCATCACCACTGGTTTATTCTAATGAAATCATATTGTTATTATTTTATTTTATTTTAGATATTTCTTGTTTTTATTATATTTTAATTAGGTGAAGTGTCTTGACCAAAAGCCGAAGAGTAGATTTTATTATATTTTGTTTTATTTGAATTCTTAAAATTGTAATCATTTCAGTGTAATGGTGATAGTAGAATTTATGTTATTGTATCTAAAATTTGATGCATGCTATATTTTATAAGAGGAAATTCTGCGAACATTAAAATAGTTCGAATTTCTGATACACATAACAGCATAGTAGTTTTATGTACTGTTGAGTGTGATAGGGATAGTATATTTTTTTATTTATATGATTTCTTTATTTATTTTAATCAGCACATAAGGTGACACCATATTTATAGTATAAATGCAAACATTGCAGGATAGAAAGAAACAACCAATCACAATGCAGCATGCAAATAAGACGGGAAGGAAGAGCTGTTTTCGGTATGCAGATGTTGTGATGATGTCATCACCATTGGTTAGATTTTGAATGTTACAGTGTACCTCAGCGGGAGAGTTTCAGACTCTAAATGTGTGACTTTTCAGATAACGTTAAAGCTTAAAACAAGCAAAAATTAAAATAGAATGACATCTATTTATAAGGTTTGAGTAGAAAGACTTTCAGGTCGTTGTGTAGAAGTGGAGTGGAGCATCAGAGTGACAGCAGAGTGACACTCTCATCTGCTTCTGTGTGTCTCTGCAGGTGTCCAGTAACGTGGCTGAACATCTGGCTCATTCACTTCAGGACTGCTCCAACATCCAGGAGATCTTCCAGACGCTCTACTCACACGGCTCCGCCATCTCCGAGAGCAAGATCCGAGAGTTCGAGGTGGAGACGGAGAGACTCAACAGGTCAGAGAGCAGTTACATGGAATATTTCCACGACTGTATTCATTAAAAAGAAAATGCAATAAAATCAAATATTAAATAAAAACCTTAAACAACTTATTTAATGATGTAAAATGTATTTCATTTCTGATTTTTAAGTAAAAAAATAAATAAACTAAAGCTCAAACTGAAATGAAAATAAATTAAAGTTAAATAGAAATAAAATGACAAAAGTACAAAAATAAAAATAAAAGCAGGTTAAGGTAAACAACCAATGACTAAAATGTTGAAGTACTAAACTAAAAATAAAATCAGATGTATAGAAATATTACAAATTTATAATTATTTTTAAAAAATTTTTTATAAAAAATGTAAAGCTTCAAATTTTAAAATGTAATTGAAATTATTTGTAAAAAGTGTTAAAGTACATAAATTACTAAAATAAACTGAAATAAAAAAAAGAGCTAAATAAAATTAAATTACCTAAAACACATCAGAAATAAACTTAAATGTAATGAAGTGAAATAAAATATTTTTTTAATCTTAATAAGAAATAGCCTAAATGGAAATATTACATTAAATCAATTAAAAAGAACTGACAAACATGCATAACAAAATGACTAAAATTTGAACAAAATTCAGTAAATAAATAATAAAGCTTCAAATAATAAGCTTCAAAGAAATTATAAAAAAAAGTAAACAATAAAAATGACAGGCATTAAATCACTCTTAAACTTAAAATTAAAAGGAAAATTCTTAAAAAAAAATGAAAAAGCTGCTTTAAAATGTTCTAAACGCTATGATAGCACTGCAGTATTACAGGAAACACTAGATTTGTGCTGCTCAGTTGTGTTTGTCACTGCAGCGTTTGATCAGCTGAAGTGGTGCTCAGATACCCTCTATAGACCAGCAGTTACTGAGATTTCTTTTATTCAGTTTCTTTTATTTTTCCTGCAACTGATCAAATTTAGTTTGACCGAGTCTCTTCTCTTCAACTGTTAGTGGTCATGATTGTTCATGTCATGTTTGCTGTGTGTGTTTCAGTCGTATCGAGCACCTGAAGTCTCAGAACGATCTGCTGACCATCACCCTGGAGGAGTGTAAGAGTAACGCCGAGCGCATGAGTATGCTGGTGGGGAAATATGAGTCAAACGCCACCGCCCTCAGACTGGCCCTGCAGTACAGGTACACACACACACACACACACTCTAACACACATGCTGAAGACTGGAGAAATTCTGATTTTAACGTTTTTACTTATATTCACATAGAAAACAGCTGTTTTGAACGATATTATTATTATTACATTGTACCTGTATTAATGCAGCCTGGGTGAGCAGGAGCGAGGTATTGGATGAGTGGTATTTTGTGTGTGTGTGTGGGGTGGTTTCAGCAGGAGGTTGAGGATCTGATTGAATTTGGTCTCCAGTGATCATGATGTCATCTGACTGTCATTACATGAGGCCAGTCAAACGCTCATAAAGACGGCGCCGAGAGCATAAAACACCACAATTAATCACGCTGACAGCTCTCTCACACACACTCACGTGATTCTCCACTTCTCCTTTAACAATATTCACACAAGAACACAAACAACAAGAGAAGAGTGAAACTACTCAGTCTCTCTCTATATATCATTTTTTGTATTTTTATTAATTATTTTTAGGTCATATGCTGCCTTGGCAACAATCTGAAATAAAATTCTTGCTATTATTTATTATTAGCCACACCAGGTTGGCTGTTTACTTATTATATTATATTATATTTATTATATATATATATTTATAGAGGGAGAGAGATAAATTGATCAATTGCAGTTGGTTTTAGTTACATTTAGTTGTTTTTGTCCTTTTTATTTATTTATTTTTCTTTTAAATATGTCTGTAAAATATTGAATATTTATTAGTTTTTCAATTAGTAATTTCACAAAAATGAGGACTAGCAACTAACTGAAATACGTCTTTTCTATTTTATTTTGGTAAAGTGATTTTATTTTTGAAGTAACAATGTTTTTTATGGTTTCAGTTAAAAATAACACTGCTTTTAAGCTGGTGTGTGATTTGTGAAAATAACTAAAGGTTTCCAGTGTTTCTCGTGGGCTCTTGTTTGTTTGTATCTGTGTTCTAATCAGAGGCTGATGAATCGAGCACATTCCAGCGTCACGTCCCAGCCTGTTTGTGGCTTTTGTTTCCCGTCAAATATTTTTTCAGAAGCTGATGAAGGATCTGTGTGGCCTCCACATTCTTCAGGAGTGTGTTTCCATGACCGTGTGTGTGTGTGTGTGTGTTTCAGTGAGCAGTGTATCGAGGCGTATGAGCTGCTGCTGGCACTGGCCGAGAGTGAACAGGGTCTGGTTTTGGGTCAGTTCAGAGCCGCTGGAGTCAGTGCTGTGGGTAAGGCACACACACTCACACACACCTGAATCCCAGACATTTCTGTTGTTATATATATATATACAGATAGTTGTAAGTGTTATAATCAAGGAGTTCCCAAACTTTTTTGTCAGACAAACCGATTGAGCTCAAATCTTTCTTGAATGGCCACTACATTTTAAGTTATTATTTCAATAATTTAACAACACATTCACATGTTCTGATGTTAGTCAAAGGTCAGATTTGGTTCATTTAATTCTCTTTAAAATTGATAAACCCCATGTAAATAGTTGAATTAAATTTTAGTAATAAAAAAAAAAAACATCTCCAAATAATTAAAGTGGTTAATACTTTATGAAATTTTTGCAAAAATACTGCCCTGTTAGATGTTTTCTTTTTATTTGTTTCAAATATTTTTTTCAATTTAAATTAATCTGGATTCTCTTTAAATGATTTTAGTTTTAGTTATCAAGCATGTTTCATCAATTGAATTCACAAAACTACCCTATGAAATATTTTTTATTATTATTTCTAAGACTAATAGTTATTCTTTAATGAAAATGTATTATTACATTGATTTAAAAACAGTAGTAATCAAATGATTAACAGTTAAAATTCTGAAATGTAATTAAATACAAATTAATTTACATTTGCTTTCATTTTTTTAGCAAGCAAAACATTAGTTCACTGTTCAAATGAAAGAAAAATTGTGTAACTTTCCTTTTTAAAAAACATTTGAATTAATAATGTTGTTTTCTTTCTACTATAGTATTATGTTTAGTATTATAGAGTATTATATGTTTGTCACAATGTCTCCAAGTTAAACTATGACACAGAACATGCAGACTTCTTCTGAAATGTATTTTGTATTTGATCAGTTTGACAGTATTCTGTGTTGTGTGAAGCACTGTAGAGTTGAGCATCATTTAATATCCTGCTTCATTAACGGCTCATGAGTTATTAGTGTAATTAGTCTCTCTCCACACACTGACGATCTGAGCGCGTGCACACCGCTGCTGGAGAAATGAGAAATAAATGATTCAGTAAAACTCTATTAAGCATGTAGAGATCCACTGAATCTCTGCCGGATTTCCACATGTTTCATTTGTCACAGTCATTTATTTCAAAACGTTATCTTTGATTATTTAATTTTTTTTACAATTGCATTTGGAAAGAGTTTTGCATAAATGTTTAAATTATTTCCAAAGTGTAGTGTTTTAATTAGAACATGTTTTCACATGCTAATAAAGCGTACCTCAGTGGGAAAGTTTTCTGTGCGTGATGAATTTTTACCCTGACCCCGAGTCAGCAGCACAAGTATGTAGCAATAGACAACAAAATATTGTATGGGTCATGGTTCTTTTTATGCCAAAAATCATTAGAATATTAAGTAAAGATCATGATCCATTGAGATATTTTGTAAATAATCTACAGTAAAAATATCAAAACTGCAATATGCATCACTAAGAGCTTCATTTGAACAAGTTTAAAGGTGATTTTCTCAATATTTAGATTTCTTTGCACCCTCAGGTTCCAGATTTTCTAATAGTAGTATCTCAGACAGATATTGTCCTCTCCTAACAAACCAGACATCAGTGGAGAGATGATTTATTTAGCTTGATGTTTAGTGCAGTATGTGGATGTGATGGTGAACACTGTGCTGTGTGATGATGACAGGAGAGCAGGCGGGTGAAGAGAGCATCTCTCAGATCCTGAAGAAAGCTCATGACAGCAGAAAGACGGCAGAGATCGCCGCTAAAGATCTCCTGACACGTCTGGACGGCAGCTGCGGAGCTGCGTTTGCGGTCAGCGTCCAGCCCTGGGAGAGTCTCTCGTCCAACAGCCACACCAGGTCAGCTCATCCATCCTCACCAGTTACTCCTATTTATCCTTTCTACATCTAATATACATTTAGAAAGTCTTCCAGTCTTGTGGCCAGCAGAGCCTCTTTCACCTAATACAGAATATGTATTTTTTTAGTTACCCCTGAGATTTAAGTTTGAATAATAAATAATAGTAAGTTTTAGAAGCTCACTTAACTTACTGCCAGATTCTGGAAGATGTTCTTCAAACAGTTGTCCATAAAGTCTTCATGTAATCCACAACACTTCAGGATGTTATTCTCAAGTGAGGGTCATTTTTAAGGATTTTTTACCCAAGCACAGTCTCTAAGAACCTGACATCTTGTGATTGTGGAGACTCCAGGAAGACTAAATGTTTCCTGATGGTTGTACATCTTCCTATTAATCCTTAATTCTTCTGCAGTTAACGTGTCTTTTCTACTCCACCTGTTTTTTGCTGAGCATTTTGCTGACCAGTGGTCATCACACCTTTGCAATTTCTGTAGTGCGTTAGTTTAGAATATTTCTCTCGGTCTGAGTTAAACCTCTTTTTGGAGTCATTTTATCTATGTCTAAAAAAAATAAAAGGAGCTTTTCACTTCCGGCCTTCATAAATCACTTATAAATAATTCAATACAAAATTAATAGTAGTTATGTGGTTAGAAATTGTTCAAATGTGCTCGGGGAAAAAAATATGCTCAGAATATCAACACGCCTAATAATTATGCACACTGTGTGTGTGTTTGTCTATTTATAGGGATATTCTTTTTAATTATTATTTTGAAAATATTTTAGCTGTTCTGTTATCTGCTGTGCTATGTAAAGCACTTTGGTCACCTTCAAGTTGTGTTTAAATGTGTTCAATATCAATAAAAACAGATGTTTACTGAAAAGGTGTTCTAATAATTTGATAACTTCAAGATATTTACCAAAATTGGAGTTAAGGACAGAATCAGATTGTGATTGTGTGTGATTCTGCAGCTCTGCTTTTCACCTGTCTGAGTGTTTCTACATGGTCCTGGTCCAGCGGTTGCCCATGACAACACACTCTCATTCACGCTGCTGTGTGTGTGTGTGTGTGTGTGTGTGTGTGTGTGTGTGGTTTCCCATGAGCTTTCATTAAGATTCACTGCTGCTCAAACATCCATCCAATCACCTGCAGCTGTCAGTCACACACACACACTCTGATATTGTGCTGAATCACTATAGATATAGCAAAAGAATTCCTGTTGTTCCTAACCTGCATGACTTTGTCTCTTCTGTTGAAGATGAGTAAATGATGGGAGATGTTTGATGTTTTGATGAGTGAGGTGTGGGTCAGTGTGAGAATGAGTCTGGTCTCAGGGAGGATGTGTGCTGATCTTCAGACGCTTGTATGCTGAAGGTTAGTCACATACAGTATGTGTGCAGGAGCTCAGTGATCTGAGCAAAGACAGACAGACACGCGTTGACAGTCTCACACCTCCCAGCACTCACACACACACACACTCAGGTGTTTATCGTCACAGTCTCGTGTAAATCGTCATGCTTCATCAGCGGTGCGTTATTGCAATAAAAAATAAATGATGTCTTCTATGTTATTTATAAACATTTAGTTTATTTTCGGTGATGACAGATTACTAGTTTATCGTATGCAACTATTGGTAAAAACTAAATTAATGTTAGCTACTAATCTAAATGAGATTTTTAGGGTAATTAGACATTTGCAGGAAAAAATAGTAACACTTTATTATATTCTAATATGTATATGTAGAATTAATTAGCTTTTTTTAGTTCAATGTATTTATTCCATTAGTAATTTTCATTATTTCTTGCTACACACACACACACACACACACGTATATATAATCTTAACTGCTCTGTTCACACACAGTATGTGAGAGTGATGGCAGTGTGAGGCTGTGAGTTGTTCTGATGATGATCAGTTTCAGGATCACTGCAGCTTCTCAAATAACCACGCATTGATTTTGTCTTGTTTCTTACAGACGAGGAGAAACACAGCTCATCTCCTGTGCTCAGATATTATTGAGTTTTAATGAGACCGGTGTTGAGTTTCCAGGTTTTATTGTTTTACCGCGGTAATGCTCATTGAAGCGTGTAAATGATTATGAATATTTCTGTGGATGATGTTCATCATCGTCAGACGTGTGCTTGTTGAGTTTATGATGACTGACAGACCTGAAGATTATAAGAGTGTGTGTGTGTGTGTGTGTGTGTGTGTGTGTGTGTGTCAGCAGTGTTCCTGTGCAGATGGAGGTAATTGGGATTGTCAGTGTAATTAGGGGCTTTGCTAATTGAGGGAGGGAGATTGATTTGGAGGGGCTTTGTGATTGTGTTGAGTCTGGTTCAGGCTGATGATGATTAAACCGCTGGAGTCACTCGTCTCACCAAATCAACAACTAAATTACCAGTGATGGTTTGACTGTTTCTGCTGTGCTTAAAAATAACAACTTATCGTTTGCAAAAAAAGTATATATTCTTATTGTTTTTTTTAAATAATAGCAAACATTTATTGTAAATACAATTAATAGTAATTATTATTATCAAAAACATTTATAAAAATGTTATAAAATACTAATAATGTACTCTTATTAGTAGTAAAATAATAATAACAATAATAATTATTATTATTAAATTTCATTGTAAAGATTAATAAATCGGGTGTAACAGTAATATTTAAATAGCTGTATAACAGTAAATATTTCATTTGTATAATACATTTTGTAATTATTTTGTAATAGTAATTTCTCTTATTTATTTCTTAATAAAAAATCCAAATATTCAATCTCAAATGTAATAACTATGTTCTTAAATATCTTATAAAATCTTAATATCTAAAATGATAATAATAATTACTCTTCTTAAAAAAGATTGATTTCATAAATATTTTATACAATTATTTAATAATAATATATATATATTTATAATAATTATATATTTGTATATTGTAAATTTTACAATTGTTGTCATTTTTATTTTAATAATAGTTAATATTATTAATAATATTGTTGTTATTATTTTTTTAGAATTAAATATTTTACAATACATATTGAGAATTATTTTTAATTATAATTATTTATTTTAGTAGTAGTAGTCTCTAAAAAATATGGGAATTGGCTAAATAATAGTGCTGTCAAACTATTTATCGTGATGAATCACTTCCATTTAAGAAAAATGCTGTTTATACATTCAATATATGTATCTATAGTATAAAAATAAATGTACATTTTATCTAAGTATATACTGCTTGTGTGTGTGTGTGTGTGTGTGTGTTTATACATGCAGTACACAGCACACACATATAATACGTAAACAAAAACTTTTATTTTTGATGCG
>JAUMHI010000040.1:26624947-26645296 GCA_032359435.1 Enteromius unitaeniatus
TATATGTATCTATAGTATAAAAATAAATGTACATTTTATCTAAGTATATACTGCTTGTGTGTGTGTTTATACATGCAGTACACAGCACACACATATAATACGTAAACAAAAACTTTTATTTTGGATGCGATTAATCATTTGACAGCACTAGTAAATACTATATATAGTAAAAATATTTGCCAAATGCTAAATTTAATGGAAGTGAGAATAATATAATATAAAACTCTTGGTTATAGCAATAACAGTTTAGTTTTAATATGAATCTTCTGCAGCACGACCAGCTCGACGGCCAGCAGCTGTGACACGGACTTCTCTAAAGACGACGAGCAGCGTCTGAAGGACTACGTCCAGCAGCTGAAGAACGACCGGGCGGCCGTCAAACTGACCATGCTGGAGCTGGAGAGCGTCCACATCGACCCGCTGAGCTACGACGTCAAACCCCGAGGAGACTCGCAGAGACTGGACCTGGAGAACGCCGTGCTCATGCAGGAGCTCATGGCCATGAAGGTGACCAAACCACACCTGCTCTCTTCACACTCACACTCAGTCATTTAGGAGAGGACTTTATCCAAAGCCACTTACACTCGAGGACAAGAGAAAGTGCTATAACAAGTCTCAGCTAAAGTATTACACATTACACATAATAAATTTTTTTTTTTTTTGATAATTGTATAATAAACAACAGTTTAGAAAAGATTAGAAAGAAAACGAGCAGTTAGTAAATGAATAGAGTGCAAGTCTAAATGTGAATATGATTTGTGGAGATGGTTACTGTCTCTGCTGCTTAGTTCATGATTCACAGTCTAATGTTCAAATTGGGACAAATCCTCACTTAATCTGCATTTATTTGATCGAAAATTGTAAAATATTCTCAGAATTTCATAGAAAGTTTTGTGTAAATATTTTCTAAACTGTAATTCATGTAATTCTAACCATAAAAAAAATCTATTTATTACTTGAGACATTACCAAAATAAAAAATAAAATAAATTGAACAGACGTCCTCTGCTGATGCAGTCAGCCGTTATAATGGAGCCAAAGCAAAACGACTGAAGCTGGAGAGGAGTTTTGAAGCGTTTCTCAGTGTTCAGCCTTTCTTTCTGTCAGTTTTGTCTCCATTAGCTCCGTTTCGTCTCGTTTGATCTGTCGCTGACCTTCAGCTTTGGCGTTCGAAGCAGAGACGTGTTTGAAATGTGAGATCTGATCGGACACTGACTCCAGATCAGTGCCAAACACTCCCAGAGTTCATGTCCTTGGGAGATTCAGTGTGATTCACGTCTATTCAGTCTGAAAATACACTTTCAGTGTGTGTGTATGAGATTCCTAAACTTTGAGCTGAAAATATTTTCTTGAAGTTAATATTTCCATTATTCGTCAACACATTCATGTTTCTGGTTCTCTGCTATTTTTCATACTATTTCATATTTTAATTCCATTTAGATCATTTTTCAACTATTAAATATAATCTATTTCAGGCAAAATATTAAATATTTGTTGTATTTTCATCAACTTGGAAGCCACCAATAGGCAGAACCTACCATATACAGTGGAGTTTTTCTTGTGTTTATATACAGTATCATAAGTTCACAGGATTTGATGAGTGTTTGTGAAGTGTATCTGAGCCATGAAATGTGTGTGTGTGTGTGTGTGTGTTCAGGAGGAGATGGCAGAGCTGAAGGCGCAGCTCTATCTGCTGGAGAAGGAGAAGAAAGCTCTGGAGCTGAAGCTGAGCACGAGGGAGGCTCAGGAGCAGGCGTATCTGGTGCACATCGAACATCTGAAGTCTGAGGTGGAGGAGCATCAGGAGCAGAGACGCCGGTCACTCACCTCCACCTGCAGCAGCGCTGGAGCCAAAGACAAGAGCGGGAAGGTACTGGACTTACACTACAACACATGTGTCTGTCATTCTGTCCATCTGTCTGTCCATCATTCCGTCCGTCCGTCCGTCTTTCTTTCCATCTGTCCGTCCTTCTGTCTTTCTGTCCGTCCGTCTGTCTGTCCATCCTTCTGTCTCTCTTTCTGTCAATCTTTCCGTCCATCTGTCCATCCTTCTGAATGTCTGTCCGTCCTTCTGTCCGTCCGTCTTTCTGTCTGTATGTCTCTCCCTCTGTCTGTCTGTCCATCTTTTTTCCATCTATCTGTGTGTCTGTCCATCCTTCTGAATGTCTGTCCGTCCTTCTGTCCATCTTTTTGTCTGTATGTCTCTCTTTCTGTCAGTCTTTCCGTCTTTCTGTCCATCTTTCCGTCCGTCTGTCTGTCCGTCCTTTTGTCCATCCGTCTGTCCATCTTTCTTTTCCGTCTATCTGTCTGTCTGTCCATCCTTCTGACAGTCTTTCTGTCTGTATGTCTCTCTTTCTGTCAATCTTTCCGTCCATGTGTCCATCTTTCTTTCCGTCTAGCTGAATGTCTGTCCATCTTTCTGTCTGTCCGTCTTTCTGTCTGTATGTCTCTCCCTCTGTCTGTCTGTCCATCCTTCTGTTCATCCATCTGTCCATCTTTTTTCCATCTATCTGTCTGTCTGTCCATCCTTCTGAATGTCTGTCTGTCCTTCTGTCCCTCTTTTTGTCTGTATGTCTTTCTTTCTGTCAGTCTTTCCATCCTTCTATCCATCTTTCTTTCCGTCTGTCCGTCCTTCTGTCTTTCTGTCCGTCCGTCTGTCTGTCCTTCTTTCTGTCCATCCGTCTGTCCATCTTTTTTTCTGTCTGTCTGTCCATCCTTCTGACAGTCTTTCTGTCTGTATGTCTCTCTTTCTGTCAATCTATCTGTCCATCTTTCTTTCCGTCTATCTGAATGTCTGTCCATCTTTCTGTCTGTCCGTCTGTCTGTCAGTATGTCTCTCCCTCTGTCTATCTGTCCGTCTTTCTGTCCATCCGTCTGTCTATCTTTCTTTCAGTCTGTCTGTATTTTCCCATCCTTCTGTCTGTCAGTCGTTCTGTCTGTATTTCTCTACTTCTGTCCATCTGTCTGTGTTCATCTCCAGCAGCAGCTTGTGTGAATTATTGACGAGTATCTTCTCTGTCTCTTTGTTTGGATCGATTGCTCTGCTCTGTTCTTGTCTCTGTGGGTGTGAGAGCAATCTCTTATGTGCTGTGCAGGCGTCTGCATTACACGTGATGTTCTCTTCCAGTCTTTGCAGCTCCCAGAATGCCTCATCAAACCTGTGACCTTGATATTGCTAGCGCAGTGCTCGACTGTAAACATAATCCACTTTATTTATTAGCACCAGATAAGGTCCAGTTATTTTTTTAATGATCATTTATTAAGATTGAGTTGCATTTAAGTTTATGTATTTAACAAGTGTTTTTATCCAAAGGAACCTGCAATAATGATACAAATGCAGTTTTTTCAGTCCATGCTGGAAATCAAACCCATGACCTCGGTGTTGCTAGTAGTACGATTTAATCTTTGAGCTTCAGGAACACAGTTCATGTCTGATTATCATATACATAAATGCACATGAAATATTGATTAATATAGATAGTTTCATCACATTAGAAGAACTAGAGTGAAACTAGGGGTGCGTCTCAATCAGCTCCCGAGCTCGTGAATCAGTAGATCGTGTACACTAGTTCAGTCACTGAAACGCAAGACTTTGATATGAACCTTTTAACAGATTGATGCAAGCACATGAATCTGTAAACACTGAGTGATGTGTGTGTGTCCAGGACTCTGATTCTCCGGCCATCAGTCTGTCTGACCTGAGGAGTCTGAGCGACAGCGACCTCGCAGCGGAGCTCACCAGCGCCCTCAGGAGGTCATTACTCTTATACTCCTGAACTGTCTTTAGTGGATGTTTTGTTGATCATCAGGTTTCTATGATTCATATAGTCTGAGTTATGATGATGAAATTCTGATGCTTGCAATGTAAATGAATGAGATCAGTAGTCACTCCAATTTATTTGTGTATGTGTGTGTGTGTATTGCAGAGAGAAGAAGCTGAAGGGTCGTGTTCAGGAGTTGGTGGCGGCGTTAGAAAGACTGACTAAGAGCAGTGAAGTCAGACATCAGCAGTCGGCAGAGTTCGTGAACGACCTGAAACGAGCAAACAGGTACCAGACACACAGGAACAGACTTCTCTGAGGTCTGCTCTGATCTGAACAGACTTCAGTGTTTGTTTTCGGCGCCTCCTGCTGGTCTCAGCATCACTGCAGTGTGTTTAATACAAGAGCTGCTCAAATATCACCGCCGGTATCAACCAGGCTTTGAATATATTATTATACCATTTATTAATATTAAGAATCTGCTTTGTTTTTGTATATTTTGGTTTTATATTTTTCTGTGTGTGCGCTTTTCCTTTTTTCAGTATAAAGTGGGGCAAAAAAGTATTTAGTCAGCCACCAATTGTGCAAGTGCTCCCACTTACAAAAGATGAGAGAGGCCTGTAGTGTCCATCATAGATACACCTCAACTATGAGAGACAAAATGAGAAAAACCAGAATCCAGAAAATCACATTGTAGGATTTTGAATGAATTAATTTGTAAATTATGGTGGAAAATAAGTATTTGGTCAATAACAAAATTTGATCTCAATACTTTGTTACATACCCTTTGTTGGCAGGTCTTCACAAGGTGTTCACACACTGTTGCTGGTATTGTGGCCCGTTCCTCCAGCAGATCTCCTCTAGAGCAGTAATGTTTTGGGGCTTTCAACTCCCTCCAAAGATTTTCTATGAGGTTGAGATCTGGAGACTGGCCAGGCCACTCCAGGACCTTGAAATGCCACGTTCGTTGGCCGGGCGGTGTGTTTGTGATCATTGTCATGCTGAAAGACCCAGCCACGTTTCATCTTCAGTGCCCTGCTGATGGAAGGAGGGTTTCACTCAGAATCTCAATCTCATGACACATGGCCCCCATTCAGCATTCATTCATTCAACAGAAAAACAGCCCCCATGTGTTAATAAATGCTTTATTAACCCATGTTCCTGCTGTAATTCATGATGAAGTCAAGTAGTTCTAAAGCATTCAGTAGTTGGCAGACGTCTGTTTTTGTGAGCTCACCTGAACTGAGGACTATTTATAGCCTGTAAAGCATTTATAAAAGAGATGGTTTATCTTCCAAACAAACTCAACACAGAAGGAGACAGAACACAGACATACTTTTCAAGATTTGTACACTTGATAAATGAAAAACAAACCTTCAATTTCACAGAAAACAAAAATGAGTTTCATATTTATTGGCATCTTGAAATGAATAGTTCTGTATCACTCGGTGTTGTTTTTATTTGTTCTGTTTGGAAGAGAACAGAGCCGTTAAATCTTCTTTGCAATAGTTTTGCTTATAAATCAAGAACAAGGCTTTATAAAGGATGAACTGACTATTAACTAATGCCTAACTAATGATTCATAGCCTGCAGTTATTATAACAGTTGATGATATATCTCTGTAGTAGTTGGTGTAGGCAGTGTTTTTGATGATCAGTATTTTAAAGCTGTTCTGTCTGTATCGTGCAGTAATCTGGTGGCGGCGTACGAGAAAGCCAAGAAGAAGCACCAGAACAAGCTGAAGAAGCTGGAGTCTCAGATGATGGCGATGGTGGAGCGTCACGAGACACAGGTGAGGATGCTGAAGCAGCGCATCGCTCTTCTGGAGGAGGAGACGTCTCGACCGCACACCAACGAAACCTCGCTCTGAACACAGTCCTCCTTCACTGCAACACAAGACGCTTCTCAGGACATTCACACACACACACAGAGACGGCATGAAACCACGGCTCAGACGTGCTCGTTCCGTCACGTTTCTTTTATACTGCTCCGTTTTTCCAATTTATAATTATGGGGTTCACTCTTTTTATGCTTTTACTAGTCAAACCGGTAAAACATTCCTCCGAATTATTCGTAATCGCAGTATGAAACGACACGAGTACAGCAGCACAGACTCAAAGAGAAGAACGTTTTACTTTAATTATTATATTTCATAATCATACAGTGTAGAGACATAGAGTTTTGAGCAATAAATGAGAACGAGGTTTCCTTCATCTGCTGATTAACCTCACATCCTCGGTTTACCCACCTCACAGGACTAGTTAACCCTCTAATGAACATTCTGTCATCATTTACCCAGTTTCCTAACATCTGGTAATCTGTGCTCATTTTATGACCCATAATCAGAATTATAAACAGTAAATACAGACAAATCAAGGCCGTAAATGATCAATATGAGACGAATTATTAATTTGTTAATAAATAACACACGTTATCTGTGAAGTCACTTTACAATAAAAACTATTATGAACTAAAAATTAACAATATATGTATTTATATTTACTAACATTAGCTAGTTTAAATGTTATGTTATATTATTAATGTTTACATTTATTTTAACTAAATCCCCTGTGAAAATAAACACTATAGAAATGTAAAGTATTACTATAGTGTTTTTGAAGCGTACTGTAGTAAAGTACTTGAATTGATTTGTTGCAGTAATTCTGTAGTTGCTATGGTAATAAAACTACAGTATGCATATACTTCAAAAACACTACAGTATTTGCTATTAATTACTATAGTTTTTCATTGTTAGTTTATGCAAACTGCTATATGTCAACAAATGAAACTTTAATGGTGAAGTGTTACCAATTTGTCATCAAAATCTAGATTATTTATGTAACATTTCAGTGTCATATTCACATTTCTGCTGATCTGCAGCAATTTATTAAGTTGAGGTGCTTTGCATTAATCATTACGTTAATCGCAACGAAAGCATTTCATTTGTTCTGGAGAATTGAGAATAACATGCACTGATGAATTGTGCAAACAACAAACGATTTTTTTCATGGTGCCTATAAAAGTTGCATCCCAAAGCGTTTTTAAAAAATATATCAACATTAGTGCTGTCAAACGCTCAAAATAAATGTCTTTGTTTACGTGTGTTATGCATGTATAAATACACACACATACAGTATACGTTATAAAATATTTACATGGATTCCCATTTATATATTTATATTACAGATAAATGTATTTCATATATAAATGTCACATTTTTCCTAAATATTAACATGCATGTGTGTGTATTTATTATATACACTATATTGCCAAAAGTATTGGGTCACCCGCTTCTGATGAACAGATCGGACTACTTTAGTGGTGTTTTTGGCTCAGGGTCTGTATTTAAAGTCCAGTCAAGTTCATCCACACTGACTCAATCAGTCATTTCTTTTTAAACCTTGTCTTATACACAGAGGCACAGTCATGTTAGAATAGAAAAGTGTTACTGTAAAATTCCCTAGTATATCATTATATGCAGAAATATAAAGGTTTAGACTCATGGAAATTACTAAAGTAGTGAGAAGGGGGTGCCAATACTTTTGGCAATATAGAGCACATAATAAATGCACACAGCACACGTGAACAAACTTTAATTTTGGATGCCATTAATAAATATATATTGAAATATAAAAAGAAGAATATTTAAAAAAAAAAAAAGCTGATTTCTTCATGCTGGAATCTGATGGCAGAATCTTCGGGGGGGTTTTTGTGTGAACTCTTGCTTCGGCCTTCATGTGCTGTTTATCCGAGGAATGAGTCAAACCTCATATTTCAGTTCACACAAACCATCACCAGGTTGGATCTCCGTCAAGTTTGGCTTCCTCCTGAAGGACAGAAGCACTTTCCCGCCGTCTGCTGGACCGGATCACCACATTGCCTTCTTACAGACCGCAATTTATTTCTCCTCTCCTGAAATATCAGCGCTTTTATACAATCCTGCCACTGTTTACACGCAGATCACATGACTATAACGCTTTCACTCATGTTCAGTCACCAGACAGACTATCAAGTGCTTGACATCCGGTCAGATATTAAATGAAGCGCTGTTAAACCAACTGCTACACGCATTTAGTACAGGAGTACTCCTCATGCAGGGTTATTGATCAGCGACTGCTTCACATCTTCATGTTTCCTTGTGCATCAGGAGGTGAAGAAATGAACAAATGTGTTTAAAGGCTGAGAGACGCTTGTTCTTCCTTTCATCAAAAGTATATGCATATCCATATACGATGGGCTGGAGAAACTATAAAGGGTTTGTGAATTGTACTTAATTTGCACAGATCTGTTTATGAATCAAATCTTTGCAATCATTTTGTTTTATTTTAATACAGAATGTATTTGTTTATATAATAAAGAAATGATGCCACACTTCATGTTAACGGTCATTATAACCATTCGATTTTACTGCAGATGTATTTCTGTATTGAAATAGTTTGAGGTTGATGGATTGAATGGGGACAGAGTTACTACAGTGTGATCCACATTACAAAGAGAAACCTTTTTTAATTCAAGAGCATAATGTTCAAGACAATACAATGCTTTATTAATGTAAACATTTTAATTCTCAAAATATTTTTAGCACCCAACTTTGTTTCTTCCACTATTTGCGTGTTACTATTTTAGAAAAGGTTCAAACGTTATCTTAACATTTTACGTTTTCTAATATTTTCTAAAACCCATCTTTTTTTAAAAAAAATTTAGTTCTAAAATTAAGAACATTTGCAGATTTGCAAACATTTTAAACCTCAGTTTTCTATTGCCGAATTTTGTCCACAAATATATTACCTAAAGAAAATTTCAGGTTGTCCGTTTTTTAAAGCATTTTAAAAAATTTTAAAGCGTTTTAAATGTCCTTAAATATTTTTTTTAAATTTGTCTTAAAAGCTTTTTAAGCTCTCAGAAATGACTAAAAAATTTAAATTATCTTAAATGTTTTTCCAAGTAGGATCTTAAATATTTTGACTTCTGAAGTATTTTTAAGAAAAAATTTTAATCAAGTTCTAAAATATTTGAGTCTTAATTTAATTCCTTAATTTTTCAATCTTTAAAAATTTTTTAACATTTCTAATTTGCTCATTTAAGATGTAAAAATGCTTTTCATATAACTACAGTAGTTTTATTTCATGACTTTTGTTTTTTTTAACAATCCTTTAAGTTGAAATAAACATGAACTGTTTTTAAATGAGCAAGTGTAAAATGTTATGTAGATTGAAAAATTAGGATATTAAATGTTCTTATTTGAGAACTTCATTAAAACTCAAAAATACTGAAGAACTTGAGATGTAAAGTATTAAAAAAACATTTAAAGGAACACTCCACTTTTTGTTGAAAATAGACTAATTTTCAACTTAAGAGGTTAAGGATGTAGTTTAGTGATTATTAGTGCACCCGGCTATCAGGTCAGTTTTGAATTCATTTTAAGTTCTCCGCATGTCAGAAATGAAGAAACGTACGCCGCAGTGGTGTTTCCATCTCCCTTTCATTTATTCTGCAAGTATAACAATTATTTATAGTGTGGAAAACTGAATTATTGCCAAGACTGAACAAAACATTTCCTGTATATTTACAGTGAGTTTGGGTTAAACAGAAGTCATATGAAACACTGTAGAAATTTGCAAGAAAAGGTTTTCCTGACGTGATTTACCTGATGAGGAGCTACATTATTCTGAAGACATGCTGAAGGTGGCATGCCCTGAGAGAAAGCCAAGGCCTTGTGTCCTATTCCTCTAACACTAACGCATGCAACAGAAACGTCCGTCTGAGAGAGAGAGAGACATCCACAAATCAACATCATGCCAGAACTCAAGAAGATGAAGAAAACAAGGTTTTACTTCACACACACACACACACACACACACACACACACACACACACACACTCTCTTGCACAACATCCATTCATTTGCAATCATGAAAATAAAAAAGTGAAGCGATAAAAGCAGACTGAACGTCAACCTCATGGCACATTCACGAGACCCAAATACAAAAAAACAGAAGCCAAAGGTGCATAAAAACGGATGGTTTGTTCACAGTGGTTTGCAGGGGCGAGCGGAGCACAAATCATCTGAACCGTGTGGATTTAAACATCCAGAGACGTGGTCCTGGAGTTGGAAGTATAAGCCGTTTGTGAAATTAAAAGGCTCCCCTCTAATGTGTGAGCGGCTGCTCGGGACGGTAAACCAGGAAAAGAAGGGAAATAAAGACGCAGTGGACGGCTCCTGATCTGAGCGTATGATACAAGTCCAGCCGGCTCCGAGCCACAGAGAGCCTCATTTTTTGGCCTGTTTGGTGACCATGTTCCTGGGAGGAGTCACTGGACGACTGGAGTTTGGCTTCTTCTTCTCTGCCGGCTTCAAAATCTGAAATAAACAGGAAAAATCTATCAATAACTAGTTTCCGCTCAGAATTTCCTTGTTTCTTATGAGTTTTCTTTTTTTTTTCTCATCATGGTCATCTTGCAAGTATAAAAACAATGAATAATAATAAATTTTAAAAAATACCATGTTTCTGTACTTCAATTCTGTAGAAATATGAATTGAATACAGATGCACATACTTTGATATACATTTAAATGCATGTGATTTTGATTTAAGTTACATTTTAAATTATTATTCATGATTTTAAATGATTAATTAAATGTATGTGTAAAAAAAAAAAAAAAAGTATATGTCCGAGGTCCTGTAAGCATAATTTTTTTATCTTTTTAAATATCAACTTTTGTCATTTGTTTTAAAATAGGTGTATTTTATATATATATATATATATTTATTTATTTTATTTTTTTTACTTAACAGTCCTTTTTATTTGCTGTCCCTGGAAAAGTTTGATAGCAAAAGTTTTCACTTCCAATAATTAACAAATTTAATGCATTTTATTTATATATATATATATATATAGAGTCACCAAACAAAAGCCTAAAAACTAAATATAAAATAATGTGATCTTAATATGATTGATTTTCACCCCTTGACATTTTTTTTTTTCGACAATGTTTTAAGAGAAGATTAAATTAATGAATAATAAAGAGTACATTAAACTCATTTTAAAACTACTTTGTATTTGTGTTTATTTATCATGGACATAAAATATTATGTAAAATAAAATGACCTAACAAATGACTAAAACCAATATATTCCGTATAAATAATAATTTAAGACTGAATGCATAATAATAATAATATATTTGAAAAAGTTTCACGTTTCTGTGGATTAAATGCTCGTTGCATTTTAAACAGCCTTCACCGTTTGTCATTTGTTTTAAAATACTGTATTAAATTACCTTTTAAAGCTACTTCGTATTTCTGTTTATTTTTCAGGGACAATAAATGTTTATTAAAACATTATTTAATAAACGTCTTTGCCAGACCTAGCCAGAGAATGGTTAATCGGGAAAAATAAGAAAATAAAATAGTTGTTAAATTATTATTAAAAAACAACTCCAAATAAACCAGCAGGACTCTCCCGTGATTGGATGAGAACAGTAGAGGAAGTGTGGCTCAGTGTACCTGGAAGGAGCACATCAGGGTCTCGTCGACACTCATCATGGCTCCGGCGTTATCAAACTCTCCGCAGTAATTGGGAGCAGAGAACAGAGTCACCAGCTGCCGCTTGGCGAAGAACTCGTATCCATCCTCCACCACCTGAAACACACAGGAAGAGGAAGTTCACTGTCTCTGCTCCGAGTGCGTCTCACTGCCGTAGCATATAATACTGCAGGTTTATTTGATTGTGATTCACTTTTAATCAGTGTTTGTGGTAAACATGCAGGAGAAATGAATTAGGAAATTGCTCTGGTGTATTAATCTGTTTCCTGGTTTTAGTAAAATCATGGGTTACATAGGAAACAAATTAAAAAACATCATATGACCCTTGCTGAAGCGCAGAGCCTGATATTAAACATTTATTTTTATAATTAGAATTCAACATGACTAGGTTACTACATTTCTATTGGTTTCTGTTTTAATGTACTTTTAAAGTGTGGTCGCACAGATATGATCAAATCTTTCATATCTGTAAGGACTCTCACAATAACAACAAAACACTGTGCTTCTGTAAAATAATCAATGCAAGCAGGATGAGAACTTGAGCTTAACTGAGTACGAAAGCATGTGTAAATTGTCTCATTTCAAATGAAATTGGTCAGATTATGTAACTCATATGACACACATGCATGCACTACTGCAGAGTAAATGTTAACACAGCCTCCTAACACTCATAATAATTACTTCATGTGTTTGACAGTTACTCATTATAATGATTTCAATGGTTGACAAATGTGCGATTAGTCGATTATGCTTAAAATTAATGACTACTAGTTGACCAGAATCAAGTGTGCAATACTAATATTTAAATCTTTATTCCTTCACTTTCAAAACTTAATTTTGACCAAAACTGCATCCTGACGCAAAATTGCTTCTGTGAGACTCGCACTGAAACTGAAGAGAAAGGGCTCACTGTTATAGTGTGTGTGTGTGTGTGTGTGTGTGTGCTGAGCGCTGGTGAGTCACTAGATTACAGTGTGAGTGGATATAGATTAGTGTTTAGAGAACAGAACACACACAGGAAGAGTGTCCCACACTCGACTCAAAGCTCTGCGTCATCAGAACAATGTCAAAGACTCATCTCGTATCTGCAGACTCATGCTCAGCCGGCTCAGACTCATCCCGGAACCAGGAACAGTTTCATATTTCCAATAGCTGGACATTCAAGTAAGGTGAAACCTCAGAGCACTGGCTCATTCATTTAGTGTTACAAAGAGAAAGGATAAGTTAAAATCACATCATATCACCCCTTTAAGATAACCACGCAGCAAACTGAAGAATAGAGCTGTACGATACTGGAAAAACCTGATCTTATCATATTTAGATATTTATATTAATGTAATGACCAGAATAGCCATATTTGGAAAGATTGAATCATTCCTGAATGATTGGGGTGATTCTGCATAGAAAATAAAAAAATATTACTTTTTACTCTGAAGACTTTTTTTTTTTAGCTTGAACCATCCTTTCAGGGGTTAAATGATTTGGGAAGAATGTTCACACTTGAGTATATAAAATACTCACTTAATAAAGGTCATTTGTGTTAATGTTAGTTCCAGGGTTATTATAGTTATCTAAAATGAACCTAACAAAATGTATTACTTCAAATTAAATTATTTTATCAAGACAACAAAGTTAAACTTGCTCGATCGCTACTTTCCCACATACACCAATCCCTTAAGTAAGGGTACTGAAGCCAGTGAAAAGCAAGGAAACAAGCCATTAGTGTTTATGTAAGCACTAGATTCAGATTCATCAATCTGTGCATGTAAACAGTCCATGAAGCACATTAAAGCAAGCCTCTCTGTAAATGAAACCAGCAGCGCATGCATTTATTTAATTCAAATGCAGCCTTCATGATTTGACCACTGTAATAACCTGCTGTAATAAACTGCAATATCAACTTCATCTCAATGTGCTGTTGATCCCTGCTGAAGTCTCACCTGGTGAGCCCTGCAGATCAGATCCAGGTCGTGTTTGTGAAGAAACTTGGCCACCACTTCTGCTCCGAAGGTGAAGGACACGCCTCGGTCGTTCTCTCCCCAGCCCAGCACGTCCTTGTCCGGGTCAGACCACAGCAGGTCACACAGCAGGCCCTGGTCCGGGACATCTGTGGGTCTCATGATCCTTCTGATCTGCTCCATGGACTGCAGATCTGGAGACAAACCTAAGGGAACAGCATGTTTTTTTTTTACATGCATTTTTTAAATCTATTTTTTTATTACCATATGCGTCAAAAACTGTTGCAACATTTTATTTTACAAAAATCAAGATTGAATTTATATGGTTAAAATCCCACGTTATAAAAGTGCTATGCAGTGTAATTAAGTTAATATTTGTCAAAACAATATTGTAAACAGACCGTTTTTGAAGTATAGAGTGAAGAAAACACGATACAACACTTACTAGCAGTTGCCAGGTGTTATCAGTCTTACTTTGCCAATACATTATTATTCATTCTCGTTATTTATTATTTATGCCAGAATCAAGGCTATTTTCACAGCAATCTCTGAATAAATTATACAAAGTATACAATTACCAAAAAGGTTATAAAAGTCGCTTTGGACTTACAGCCCCCACCTGTAAGTCGCTTTGGATAAAAGCGTCTGCTAAATGAATAAATGTAAATGTAAAAGACATTTCAGATGTGAACTAGACAAAAATTGTAAAATACATTCAGGCGATGCATTTTTAAATAAATCAGACACAGCTCTGAATAAAACCATTGTCTATTTACATTACAAACAGTGCAGTCCAATAAAATATGCTTCACAGTTAGTTTAATTTGGCAAGGCAGGCATGAAGGTGGTTTTTAATAAATATAATCGTGTTTAAGAGGCATCTTGTAGAAAAACCTAGATCTCATTGGATCTAAGCAAATCTATTAAACAGCCTATTCTGAGCTCAAAAAAGTGTCACTGAAAGGTTTGCACCAATGGAAACAGCTGGAGATATCAAGTCTGGATGAGCTCCTAGATTCTTAAGAAAAACCTTGTAAAGCATCATGGGTTCAGGGATCACACGCCACACACTGTCTGCCTGGGATTGGCTCTGACTCTCAGAAATAAGGGAGACGACGTCAGTGCAAATCATGAAGTGATGAAGTCAGATGATTTACACACCCTAAACATTTCAGCAACACACGGGACCATCCTGCAGGGTATGAAGCGCCTCAGAGCGACGGTAAACACTAACACAGATGTTCAGCTGATGGTTTTACACACATCACGTATCTGAAGTCCTCCCGCTGCCTCATCAGAGACAGATCGTCTGACTTTAGAGGAATTCAGAAAAGAAGCCACACGACAAACTCTAGTAGTATTTCTTTCTCATGAAGAATCGTGAAAAAAATCAGTTCAAATGGACATTATCATATTCAAAATAACACTGAAATTTTGTTATTAAAAATGTTATTAAATACCTTATTTCAGCTACATACGTAAACTGAGATTATTGAGATTGACTTTTGGCTTTTCATGTCTTTTGTTTTTTTTTAAATAAAGGCTGCATTAAATTGATGACAGTAAAGTGACAGTAAATACATTTATAATGTTACAAAATATATATATTTTTTATGTTGTTCTTTTGAACTTTCTATTCAGTTGTGAATAGAAATCTTCTTCTATCCTAAAACATTTAAATTTCCACAGAAATATTGTGCAGCACAATCATTTTCAGCACTGATAATAATCAGAAATCAGTATATTATTATGATTTCTGAAGATTATGTGACACTGAAGACCGGAGTAATGATGAAATAATAATATTTCATCTTATACTTTTGATCAAATACATGCAGTCTTGGTGTGCAGGAAGCATCTTCAACTTTTGAACGGTAGTGTATATTTAATTTTAAAATATTTAAATACATATCATTTTAAATAAATTAAACTAAACTCCCTGCAACTGGTCATTTATGTAAACAAATATAAATTAGTGCTGTCCAATGATTAATCGCATCTAAAAAAGGTTTTGTTTATAAGTTATTGTTTATTGTTAATGTAGTTTACAAATATATATATATACAGCACACAAAAACACTTATTTTGGATGCGATTACTTGTTTGACGGGACTAATTAGATATTAAACTAAACCTCCAGCAACTGTGTTTACAAAATGTAGCAAAAGCTTTCCAAACGGATTTGAGATTTAACTTGGACTCGTGACAGAGGACTGCTGACGTAACTTGGACTCGACATCAGACTTGTGCTCAGTCACATGTACAATACTCTTGTAAAAACTGTGACTGTGATTGGATACCATAAAAAGGCAGATTCCCGACATTCCATGCAGCAGAAGAGCCGGTGAATGTCTCTGGGGGTTATCTGGAGGGTTCAGCACCACACCCACCTCCGTGACAGCAGAAGATCTTCTCGTCCACGATGGCAGCGATGGGCAGACAGTTGAAACAGTCTGTGAAGGTCTTCCAGAGCTTGATGTTGTAGCGTCTCCGGCCTAAACACATTAACACCAGCTTTCTATCACCTTCAGGATGCATTATTTAAAAGCAGTTACAATGTAAATGAATAAAAAGAGCTCTGGAGGGACAGACTCTGCTAAAAATACACAGTGTCTCCCTTCGCTCTCACACACACACGACTGCAGCGGCGCTAAATAATTCATTCTGCACTGAACGAGAGTCACAGAGTTCTGCTTATAGTGCAGGTTTGCAGGCTCTTTTATTACATTTTAAAACATGGAGGAATGCTTCTGTCCATGAGGTGGAGTATGCTAATGTGAACATCTATAAAGGTCTAGTATTACAGAAGGATTAGAGCCAGCCAAACAATCTGGACACCTTAAATCAGGTTCATGTTATTGCTCACTAAAAAAAAAAAGGTCTATTGATTTTTTTTAGCAAATGACCACAAAAGGAAATTCTTTAATCTGGCTCTGCTAATACAAAATGAAAAAATATTTAAAGTGTGTGTTTGGCTGTATTTATATATTATACATGGCTCTATGAAAGCACAAAACTTACACAATTCAAATGTAAGGTTTAACAAATATTTTATTTATTTACTAAGTTAGTTAAGAATATTTCATAATTCCTTTTTAATAGTTTAAATTGCTATAATCAAAAAAGCATGTCTGAATAAAATAATTAATAAAACCCTAACAATTTAATAATTTTCACAATAATGAAATTTTCTTGTAAATATTTTTTCCCTAGAAATGTATGTTTTAGATAGAAATACAATAAAAATGTATTTACACTTTATTTAAATCCTTAATCTGCTAATACAAAAACAAATAATATTTCAATTGTATTTATACATCAGGTAAAACACTATGAAATCATTAAAACTAAATTTATTTATCAATAAAATATCCCCAAAATTCCTTACTTTCAGGTATTATTTTTTTTAGATTAAATTACATACATTTTCAGTAAATCAAAAACATATATAATAAACATTTGAAGCCTGTATAATATAAGTATCATTAAAATGCTTTAATTTTTTTGTTAATATTTTGCATTAGTTTTTGTTTTAATAAATTAATAATTTATGTAAATTATTTTTGTCTTTTATAACTTGTTTTTTAATGCATATGTAGTTTTAATTGTTATTTTAAGTAACAAGAACAAGATTTATGTTTTTTTTTTTACAGTAATATTAATTATATATATTTTAAACCCCCCCAAAAAGTCTGTGTATTCTGTCATTTTTTTAATGGTTTAATTAAACTGTAACAATCAACAAGCCTAATCAATTAAAATCATAAAACAACCACAACAATTTAATAACTGCAATATTCTTTTCTAAAAACTGTGTTTTGTTTTAATTTTAGGATTTACAGTTTAATACAAACCAAAACAAATCTCCTGGTGGAGCTTTATTTTACAGTATGTGTACTTCCATTGTACCTACCTATGAAGTACTGTAATATAAGGTAACTACATGGGGTAGGGGGTAGATTTAGGGTAAGTAACTAGTTTTTACCTAGTTATTGTAATTACTTAAAGGACATGTACATGAGTAACAGGACTGTAAAATAAAGTGCTACCAAGCTTTTTCTTTTTTCTTTTCGTCAAACACGGTCAGACAGTGTTTTCTGCATGGTGTTAGTCATAGACATCATGGCACAGCAAGTATGTAGTGGACACTCACACTCATCGTAGAAGCCATAGATGCGGTTGATGGAGGCACACTCGTGGTTTCCTCTCAACAGGAAGAAGTTCTCAGGGTATTTGATCTTGTAGGCCAGCAGGAGACAGATGGTCTCCAGAGACTGCTTCCCTCGGTCCACGTAGTCTCCCAGGAACAGGTAGTTGCTCTCTGGAGGGTATCCTCCGTACTCGAAGAGTCTGAGCAGGTCGTAGTACTGTCCGTGGATGTCGCCTGAGCAGAGGAGAGCATCGCTCGTTTACTGAACACACTATTTCAACATCATGACCAACTCTGAAAGACATCTGGCAGTAGTATGTCTATTTTTACCATGGTGTAAGCGCAGTGTGATTTAACTGAAGGCTTGTGTTACTCACCGCAGATCTTGAGCGGCGCTTCCAGCTCCAGGAGGATGGGCTGGCTGAGGAAGATCTCGCGGGATTTCAGACACAGTCCACGGATCTCGTTCTCCTGCAGCTGAACGTTCTTGCCCGGCTTCGACCCTCTCACTGCAGACACACAAACACACCTGCGGTTAACTAAAGCACCACTTCGGCCCTTTGACCTTTAGCAAGGGAAAGAACATCATAAACCATCACAACTGACAAATGATTATGTAATTGTGATTCAATTTATGACACTCAATGATTATTGTATTATCACTGATATACTATTATACTTCCAGTTAATGTTTTGTCGTATATTTTTACATTATTATTTACATTTTTGTTATAGTTTTACTCATTTTGTTATGTGTTAGGTTTATAATTTTTCATTACCTTTTTTTTTTAATGTACATCGTTTTCATTGCATTCTATTTCAGTTTTACTTTTATTTATTTTAGTAATTAAGCTTAGACTAAAAAAATGCCAACTATTATTTTCAAATATTTTTTCCCCCATTTTACTTTAAATTGTAGTAATCAAAAAGCAAAACCATACATTTTTATGAAATGCTTAGGCCCTAAGAAATGATTAATGTTTATTAATTATTATTTAATAATGTTTTCCTCTAGAAATTGCTAGTTTCTTCTTTTTTCTGGAATTATATTTTAATACAAATTCTTATTTTATTAATTCTTAAAATTTTTATTAACAGAAAAAAAAAAATTCTTTTAAACTGCTTTAAAACTTTTTTCTAATAGTTATTCTTTTTTTATGTTAATTTATAGTAATAAAAACTGACACAACTCACACCATTTAAATAAAAAGTTTAACAAAGATGTCATTTATAGAGCACTACGAAATGCTTTCAGTTTTAATACAAACTAAATACAAAGAAAACGTATCTATACTTTTATTTAATGCAATCAAATAAAGTCTTAATTTGAATAACAAGTACTAAGCCCACAGTTCTGCCTACAGCTGTACGATATAACAAAGATGTCATATCACAACACAAGGCAACACTTAAAATCTCCATCAGACGTCATCGTTCATGTAATTATCTGGATAGTTGAGCAACAGTTCCTCGTACAGAGTTAGAAATCCAGCCCCTGCAGTAATTCTGGACAAACACTACTGGAGCTTGCAGGGAAAACTGTGGCATTATGCAGATAAACGTGGCGTTTCTGATGGCCAGCACAGGGAAGGGAAGTAGGTTAGGTTGGTCTTCCTGTCTACAGACGTGCCCTACTTGCAGAGGACCAAAGTGACCTACAGGATTCATCCCACTCCCCGTCTTCCTGCTCACAGTCTTTGCGGTTTTCACATCGATCACATTTTTATTGCAATCTGGAACTCCAGGGAATAGTCAAAGGCTGGCCTGTTACTGCCCAGCATTTCTATTTTTACACCGTGTTTGGAGCCACTGGAACAGTTCTGCAGCTCTGGACTGAAGCTTGTTATGCCGGTTACTGAGAGTTAGGGTACATACCGTACAGATAATTCAACTGGATTAGCCAAATATAGGTTTCTGAAACTGTTCTTTCATGTAAATCCGTTTTCCACTAAACTGAAACATATTCTGATATTTACAGTTTCTGTGAAATAAAAACAACATGATTCCCAGGATGTAAGATTGTGGGGATTAATATTCAAAGGAGGGTTTCCTCAGTCTGGGGTTCACCAGATATTGAAAAGTTCAAAAAAATGATTTTAAAATAACGAAAATAAATCACCTTAAATATCTAATACAAATGAATTACATTTAAAACATAAGACAATACTATATTATATATACTATTTAATGTGAATGTAAAAAAAAATAATTAAATCCATGAGTGACATTAATAATTGTCTAAAGTCATAAATAATATAAATAATAATACAAATACTTTCTAAATGTAAATATGTTGGTAACACTTTACAATAAGGTTCATTAGTCAACATTAGTTTACAACATTAACTAACATGAACCAAGATCGAATAATACTAATTTTAGCATTTTTAATGCACACAAGGTAAGGATCACAAGTTGTGTTTGTTAACATTACTTAATGCTCTGTGAAATAACATGAACCAACAATGAACAGCTGTATTTTTATTAACTCATTTTAACAAAGATTAATAAATACTGTAATGTCTTGTTGATTGTTAGTTAATACACTAACTGATGTTACCAAATATTAACTTATTGTAAAGTGTTACCATTTTATATAAATATACATATATATAGAGAGAGAAAGAGAATATATATATATATATATATTACTTAATATGAATATTAATGACACAACCAACAAAAAAGATTAAGTATCACATTTTTAACTTATTGTAAAGTGTTACCATTTAATATAAATATACATATATATATATATATATATATATATATAGAGAGAGAGAGAGAGAGAGAGAGAGAGAGAGAGAGTATATATATATTGTATATATAGAGAGAGAGAGAATATATATATATATATATATATATATATATATATAACTTAATATGAATATTAATTACAAAACCAAAAAAAAAAAAATAATTATCACATTTTTTTG
>JAUMHI010000040.1:26645306-26658189 GCA_032359435.1 Enteromius unitaeniatus
AGAGAGACAGAGTATATAAATTGTATATATAGAGAGAGAGAGATTATATATATATATATATATATTACTTAATATGAATATTAATGACACAACCAACAAAAAAAAATTAAGTATCACATTTTTATGAAAATATATTAACCACAAAATACAAAAAAAGCTATATATTGTACATCTAAGTTAAATATTTAAAATAATTTCTCAATTAAGCTGACAGAAGCATACTTATTAACAAAAGACAGCTTATAGTACTAGAGATTTATACCTGCCTTTAAAACATAGTGACTACATGTAGACTATGTATTCATAGTGAATACAGGAGTGATTTACACAAAACCCACTGGCTTGTCAACAAACTGAAACAGAGTAAAGAGCGAGGATCAGCTGACACACTCCACACAACAGAGCTGTGAGACTCAGCCACAACAACCAGAAAAGAGCTCTTTTAATGAGTGCTGAGTGACGCCATTCAGAGAGATGATGTCAAGCCACTTTATCACCATTAGCTGAATCTTTCTTAAAGGAATCATTCATCCAGTAATGAAACTCTGTCATCATTTAAAAACCTGCACCGTTTTTAAGTGCACTGTCCCTTTAAACACTGAATGACACCACTATGTTTTGGACGCAGACAGATATAAAATAGGTGGTCGTCTTTTGTTCCTCATTGTTTCTCTGATAGACCAGCTCTGCTCTGAATTGTATAATCTGCTACTTATGTAATAAAAACAAACAAATTGCCCCCTTAAAAAGCCTGAAAGCTGCTTCCCTGACCCCAGATCGGCCACATCACGAGGTTTCAGGCTGTGACTGTGCTACGAGGGCTTTCCTCCTGCACCTCCAACACTTCCACTAAAGCAAACACAGCTGACGACGTGAAAACGTGCGGGTTCAGAGCTTTAGAGCGATGACGCAAGCACAAGAGGTGAAGTCACTGCCGTGTCATCGAGCATCTGAAAGTCCCTGGAGCGGGACACACATTCCTAACTACACCTTCATGAGATCACACACTGTACGAACACTACCTTACACAAGAGTGTGGAAAAGCATCTTCTCGTCCAGTGAAATATTTCAGCAGCGCTTCTATCGAAAGCAGCTAAAACTGGTCACTGCATGACATCATACAGGCAAATTCACTGCTCTACATAATGATCACTACAGGTTTGTCCAAGAAGTTGCTCTATTTGTCCCTAAACGTCTGAAAAAAAAGTCTCAAAAGTGGTGGGGGAGTCACTACATCTAGCTACGAAATTGCTAAAGTGTTGTGTCTTACTCAATATACATGACTAAGTGAGTCAGCAGCAAAAGTCGATGAGTACAAATGCATCTGGTTTGTACATCATCAAGCTAGTAATTACAGTAACATGCCTTGACCACTCTTCACAGAAGTTAATCAAGTGTGAATCCTCGTATCTATTCATAACTGACCATATTTTAGGTTAATTACAAAATCCTTTTTAAGAACTTTTGTACTGCTGTGATTTTACTTCTACATTTTGGGTGGATGTTTTTAAACGGTTTTAAAAACTCATCCCTTAGTTTTAGAAGAATGCACAGCTTTCTGAATATGTGTGTGTGATAAATGTCATATTCTGGTATTGTATTGTATTCATTATTTATTTATAGGTCACCCTGAATAAAAGACAAATGTTTATACTAGATGCATAAATGTAAAGGTGAATACTCACACATGAAAATGGAAGAAATGTAAACCTTAATATACTGTATTTCTTCATGATGAAAGTTAAAAGTTAAAAGGAAAACGCACTGATTTGCATCTTTACCGAAGTCATGAGTTTGTTCCACTTTTTAAATGTGCCCTATGAAGTTGGTATGTCTCTTCATCCTCAACACTTCTGAGAAGGACTCGGGTCTTCAGGACTGATATTCTCCAGCCATGAACCACGAGGCAGGTTCTGGCACCACGTTGGGCGGCATTAAACCAAGCGAGGTTATGTAACGGGAGAAGACTGCCACGGGAACAGCCATACTAACGCTAGGCGAGCAGATATGGGTGCAGTCCACACACCCCAGCCTGGTTTCTAGGCTGTAAAGCAATAAACATGCAGGTGGTGCAACTGGCTCCATGTAAACTCTGACGAGGTGGAAAAAACAGGGAGAGGTTTCTAAGAAACACAGCTAGCTTTATAAAGTATCGTGAGAGCAGCCCGCATCGCACAAATCTGCAGGACTAAATGCATCAGGTCCTTTCCAGAATCCATTGCTTTCCTATCACTTTTACACTATACTACACCAAGCCTTAATCACTGAAAATCATAAGTTATCAAACAGCACTTTAAAATGCCTTAATTAGTGATTGACCACAAGAACGAACACCACCCTAGTCTAGATGATGAGGCATAATAAATGAATCACGATTCTTTTAACAGGCACTTCTGTGAACGATTCAAGGTGTGCATGCTCTGTTTATTATTAAAATCCTTATTTACGCGCTAAATGAAGAAATATATTTTACTTTACAATTTTAAAAACTAAATCAAACACAATAAAGTATATACACGTATAAAAAAGACACATCTATTGCACAGAAAAGCATGTTTCTTGTGTTGAAGTCAAACTCAAAGTGAAAATGGAGAGCCTGGAGACCTTATATGTTGACATCTACATAAAACACCCCTCGAAGAACTCATTACATCTTCATAAGTCAAAGTGAGGCAATGATGAACTGCCCTGCATATTAAAAATATTGCACAAAATCCGAAAGGAGCAAGGAGGAGTGACGTAAATACATTTATGATGAACCAAGAATTGATATTCTGCTGTACACAATAAAACAATAAATATTTTGTATTATCACAGGGCATTTACTGCCCAAGTTGTACTGCTTTATTACAATGCATACAATAAAGCAATAAAACATCCACTTGTATGATGAACTTACATAAGCAGTAACAAGTAAATCCAAATTAGCTTTAATTTAATTAATTTCAGTCTATCCAAACACGGTTTTTATCTGAAATAGGTACGCATTTATAAACTAGGCCTGTTTATACTTGATGTTTCAATTTCTGCCAAGTTTTAACGAATGTGGGACCTTAATAATAAGTGCTCAAACATCCCAATGTCAGCATTATATACAGTTTTTGCACGCAACCCTGCCTTAAACACAGAAACAGCGCGTAGCGTTACAGCTCGGCCGCGTCTCAACGCCTAGTGAGCTGCCTATGTAGACTGCACTCCTGGGCATCATCCGCGCGCTGCGTATTCAGAACACCGTTTCAAAATCATAGCGCCCGAAACGTTCTGTACGCGTTTGAGTAGAAAACTCACTCTATATTTGAAACGCAGCCGTTTATGTCAGAGCTAACGCTCTGCTAACCGCGTTAGCTCAGCTCAACAGCTCTAAATACGACACAGATAGCGGATAAATCAGTCATATACATATCCGTACGCTGCACTGAGAAGAACTTTGAGACAGATTAAGCAATTTTAAAAACATTTTAGCCGTTTCTTGACGTGAAACTCACCTTCGAGCAGGCGCTGAATGATGCTGTCTATGTTGAGTTTGTCGATGTCAGCCATGACTAGCCGATTAAAACACAAACAGCGCCGCTCAAAACACACCAGACGCGACAAATACAACTATTTCGATTAAAAGTAAACAGATTTGTCACAGAAAAACCTTAAACAAAAGACTTAAGGTCTCGGCTCGGAGCGTGCTGCGGCGGAGGCACACCGGCTCTGCGGAAGGATACTCGCATGCAGCAACAGCGGTACAGTGCAGCTGCTGCAAACCGGCCCGCGGAGGAATACAACACAGCGGCACGGCTGAGGAAAAATAGTGCGGAGGAAATGGGAGGGAGCGCAGCGGAATTTCACAATTATATGACGATAAATGTTAATTGAACAATTTTTAGCTATTTAATTTTTTTTTTATCTTATTACATTACAATATCATTTTAGTAGAAACATCATCCCCCAGTTCTCATTACAGTAATGCAAGAAACACTTTAGCATTGAAAAATATTTAACCAACAAGCATTTCATTTTTACCGATTTAGATTTTAAAATCTCAGTTTGTTTACTATAATGAAATATGTTTATATGGCTGAGGGAACATGCTGATAGATGTTGTGCATCATATTTCAACATATCTTCTTGAAGGAAATGTTTTCTTAAGATGTTTCACCAGCATCCTGATCACTTCAGATTGCACTAAGAACATTCACAGGGTGTGTCTGAATAAACACCATCAAAACCTCTTCATTTTATCTTTGTCTTCTTGTTATGGATTGTATAATTTTTCTTTTCATTATGAGTGCATTAACTAATTGCAGATGCAAAA
Source organism: Enteromius unitaeniatus (assembly GCA_032359435.1). NCBI lineage: Eukaryota > Metazoa > Chordata > Actinopteri > Cypriniformes > Cyprinidae > Enteromius > Enteromius unitaeniatus. The sequence goes on from JAUMHI010000040.1 coordinate 26,649,610, forward strand.
TATTACAGATGGATTTAAACACGTGTATTTTATAAAAAAAAAATAATAATAATTAAAGTTTCAGATGACTGTAGTGTCCTCTAGTGTTTGATGTCTGTCATGTGTTTACAGTTCAGTCCCTTTTTATTCATGAATGTGAGTTTGAAAAGAATCCACTGAAGTACAGTTCACAGAAATGATCACAATCACACACTAAAAAAACAGCCTGACATAAAATATATTCTGTACAGCACCAGGAAATTTCACCACATTGTTTTTGGATCATTATTTAATTGTGTAAATTCTATAGAGGAAGTTTACTTCTATGGATGATAATATTGGGAAAACAGAGCATTCTGGGAATGTTAAATGCGTTATATAAATCAAATACACATTTCTACACGTGTCAGACATTAATTAATAATATAAAATACTGTTTCAGTAAATAGTCTATTTGCTATGTGGAGAATAACCTGGGTTATTATTGTTGACTAACACTTACCAAGTTACTTAAAATAAAATAAACATTGCATGAGAAAAACAAACCAATGTTAGCTTAAATCAAAGAAAATACAGGAGTATTTAATTTAAGTGGACTAACTTGTTTGTTCGTGTTAGTTAATATATGAACTAATGTTGACAAATGACACCTTATTGTAAAAGGTTACCTGAAAGCTATATAGAGATATTTAAATATAATAATATTAATAATATAATAAAGAACAAATTTACAAAACTTGAAATGAAAACAAACTAAAGAATAAAATATTGTATAAATTATACAAAAATAGCATTGATGAGAACATGATTATGGGCAACTCATACTGAAAATGCAAAGTAACAGCAGATGATTATCATATTTTAAATGATGACACTTGAGCGCTGGATGTGATGAGAATGATGTCACTGTCAAAAGTTGTATGCTCGTTTTGCAAAAACATCAGTAAAACTCCACAACTGAAGCAGTGTGATGAAGTCGGTCAGTCAGCAGTCGTTTCTTCAGCTCTTTGTCTTACCTACAGGTGCTCATGAGCTTCAGAAGATTTAAAATAGACTGAGAAACAGGAGCTCCTGACCCATAATCCTCTGCTGGCCGGCTCCAGTCTGTTACCAACAATACCAGCCCATCCAGACCCTGGATTAACACTACAACTGACACACAATGACTGGAAGAGGAGCTCTTAAGACACAGGAATTCTTGACTTACATGTGTATGTCTGTGTTTAAAACAACAGCAAACACAACTAACACGCTCAGGACCCGAGACCATCTACATCCCCTCAGACGCAGTATGGCAAGCTGCTTTAACATTCAGTCTTTAAAACATACTGCTACTAGTACTTAATGTACATAGTACTAATATTTATGACATGAAGCATTTATGACATTTCTTGTAAACTAGTCGTTATTCTAAAAGTGACTAGTGACTAGTGACATTTTGTTATATACTATAGTACCTATTGAATAAATACCAGGAGTTATTCATTAGGCACTTGTACTTTTTTACTAGACAGCAGTGTCGTTTGTGATTGTTACAAATAACAATTATCAACTGTTACTCATCTTCTGTTTAATTCAACAGATTCAAAACCATACAATAAAGTTGAAAATAGTACTGAATATGATTAATCGTGATTAATTCCATCCAAAATAAAAAAAAAATTGTGTGCATAACATGTGTTATGTAAATACACGTGCATGCAACTATGTGTTCAAATACATGTATATTTATTTTTATTGTATGTGTGTGTCTTTATATACATAACAAATATACACAGCACACATACATATATTACATAAACAAATCTTTGGATATGAATATAATTTTGGACTTGATTAATCATGATTAATCGTAATTAGTAGTTAGTAGTATTTAGTAGTGAGTATCTATATGAGTATGTTCCAGTATTTAATAGGTATGAGTATCTAATCAACAAGTACTACTAAATATGTATTGTCTACTCCAGTGAATAATTATTAGCGTATAATAAATAAGTTTTAGTGCCTATTAAATAGTAACTATTATCTAATATAAAGTACTAGTATTTATTGAAAAGTTTAAGGAGGTTTGAATATCTAATGAATAAATATATACAGGTGCTGGTCATATGATTAGAATATCTTCAAAAGTTGATTTATTTAGCAAATTTCATTCAAGAAGTGAAACTTGTATAAAGTATACAGTCATTCCATACATATGTCAAAAGCTTATTTCTTTTAAGTTGATGATTATAATTTACAACTAATGAAAACCCCAAATTCAGTATTTCAGAAAATTAGAATATTGTGAAACAAATCAACTTTTTGAAGATAATGATATGACCAGCACCTGTATGTATATTAGTATGAATAAGTACAGTTTTTTTTTAGAAATGTACTATACCTATAGAATAAGCACTTGTAGCTAAAAATAGGTACTAATAGGCAAGAAAATGGCTATTACTGTAGTAGTATGTAAGGATTAAATGTTAAACAGCTTGCCGTAGTAGGACATCAGACACCGGAGGTTTGGTGCGGGATCAGACAGTGCTGCTCATTGTCTCGGGACGCTGTATTAAGACTGTATTAGATTACAGGCTGCACACAGAAATAACAGCACAGGCTTTGACTTTATCCCAGCAGAAAATAAAAGTACTGCCACCTGTTCTGAGAGTCACTGAGGGATAGAAAACAAACTTCAGTGACCGACTCAATGATATTCGCTGTAATTAATCTATTATTAAGAACCCATCTTCCTTGTTTCTAAATTTCTAAATGACCAAAAAGTCCCTGTAACTTATTTACACACCTTTTTGCATTGCTGCAAATTGCATAATCTTGCTCAGTTTGAGTTTCTGAATAAAACACAGCAAAAGTCAAAAAAGTCAAATTCTCTCTTTCTTTTTCTCACAAGAAAATCATTTGCACTCAAATCATATCAAAGCATATCATAGCATTTCATATCAATATATTTATTTACCAATTACATAATTTTTCGTAAATAAAATCTAACAGGATTCATGCCAAAGTGCAAACAACAACATTATCATCACAAGTTAAAAAAGGCAGAACATTCTTGTTTCAGTAGCTACATCCGTTTCAAGCCTGTCAGTCATGAAGGAGTGGGCGGGTACAAACACAGAGGGAGCGCAGTGATTGGCTGAGGAGCGAGTGAACTATTCCTGGTCCTTCTCCTCTCCGTGAGTGATGATGTGGACCAGATTGCGGTAGTCCAGGTTTCCTGCAGCGTCTGGAGGGAACGCCGTGAACATCTGCTCCATCTGAAACAACACGCAGTCAGTGGTGCTGATGCTGTATCCATGGCAACCATCAACCATCATCACACATGTGCCTCACCTCCTCAGCAGAAAACCGGTCGGCCTGCGTGGTCAGCATCTCAGTGACACTAGAGACACAGAAAAACATCACATTTAATATAGTGCTGGACACGTTAACATAATACTTAAAACAATTTAAAATAATTATGAATATATATATATATATATATATGTACATTATAATATATAATGTTATTGTTGCATTTTTACATACCATGCATATTATTTTACATATGATTTATTACACATTTTGAATTCTTAGATTTTTCAAACACATAAACAACACTAAAACAAAAGAATATGTATTATATTATTATTATATATTATACAAATTATATACAATTATTACAAATAAAATCTTCATTGAATATATTACCGAATGCAATTATAAATCAGAGATTTAGCAGTATTAATTGAAAATAAAATAAATGAAAATAAATAAAATTTATGAAGCCTACATATTTATTTAACAAAGCCCCTAAACAATGCTATAACATAAATATAATCTGAAAAATATTCAAATAAAATAAACTCATTTTGCTGATTTTATTTCAGTCATCTAATTGATTTAGTTTGAAGTGAATTATTAAAATAGCCTTACTAAATCTAAAATGAAAAAACTACAGATATATCAATATAGTTATGTAGTATACAATGTAGTATAAAAATATAATAATCATTAAATAAAACAATATGTAACTATTAATATAAAATGAAATTTAGTATAAGGAATATTAATAAATATGACAACAACATAAAAGCAAGTTAAATTCTAAATATTAACAGAAAATATAATAATCTATAAATGATACTAAAATAGACAGAAATGGGTCTTTTATAGTTAAAATGCACATTACTTAAAATTTTATATACAATTGTTTTTTCTATTTTAGCATTTAGCATTTTTCCTGCTGCATTACTTCATCAAAACATTTCTGGCACTAATATAAATTCCTTGATAATTTTATGAAAAGTATTTTTGACACCTATATCTGATATCATATCTGAACACAAATTATCTTTTGTGTATCTCTTCCAGGTCAAAACTGAGCCAAATGTGTTATGAGGGTTAATTTGTTTCGTACGCTCATTCATGGATATTCATGTGCACATTATTCCAAAGACAAAACACTAATGGCCGAGTGTTTGAAGATCTTACTATTCCTTCTTCAGGATTCCCTTCCCCTCGGGATCGAACACTTTGAAGGCGTTGAGGATGGTTTCTTCAGGATCAGCTCCTGCGATCAAACAAACCTTCTTCAAACTCACAGGCAGCAGCTTTATACCTCACCATTAAATGTGCTTTTCAATGTTCGAGATCAAGCTAAAGCCTCTCGAAAACTTGCCTTTGAGTTTCTCTCCAAACATGGTGAGGAAGACGGTGAAGTTGATCGGGCCTGAAGCCTCCTTCAACATGTCATCAATCTCCTCCTGCTTCACATTGAGCCGGCCTGTGATGAGACAGAACACGGGCATGATGGGAAACATGATTCAACGCAAGCATTAGATCACTAGCTGCAATTTAATATTACAGAATATGAGTTTTTGTCTTAATGAGTCCTATTTCTGATTTAGATGTCCTATAATTTTCAAATACAAATTTAATATATATATATATATATTATATTATTCTACATACATAACACATAAATTAAATACACACACACACACATATATATATATATATATATAATGTAATTAATATAATTTCAATAAAATATGCAAAATATAAAATAAATAACTATATGAAATGTGTGTGTGTGTATCATACACATAATATTGTGTTATATCCTAGATCTCTAGAGTATTAAGAGAGATCAAAAGTCGAAACACTTTATTTTTCCTGTAAGAGTGGTTTACGTTAATTTGGCTCCCGGTGTGCTCCACATCCAGCTATATTGAGCAGAACCACTCATTTTGCTGCTTAATTCTCCAAATCAGTGTATCCTATTGTTTTAATGTATTATGTTTATTTTGCACATACTGGTCTGTAGAGCCAACAGTCTACTGCAAGTAAAAAAAAAAACAAACACAAGATGATCACAGAGATCATCTTGAGAAGAGAAGAATCTGTTAGCAGACTTTTACATGTTCCTGTGATCTCATGAAGGTAAGAACTGACCTAGAGCTGCGAACGTGTCCCGCAGGTCGTTCTTGTCAATGAATCCGTCTCTGTTCTGGTCCATGATGGTAAACGCCTGCAAATAAAGCCAGAGGAACACGTGACTGCTGTCTGAGACGTGTTTGAGATCTCTGCTATTGTCCTCCACAGACCGAGCACATGTGTGCAGTTACCCTGACAGAATTCAGTCATGCCAGTATGTTAAGGAGCGTCTCTATAAATACATAGATCAGCCCTCAATAGGGATCAGACGGGAATATCAGATTCCACAGGAGCTTTACAGAAACACACAAACAATTGCAGCTGTGCTCTTCTGCTCTTCCCAAAACAACAGCAGTGCATCTACAATCATACTCACTTTGCATACTTAAAAAAATTACTTAAAGCGCTTTTGGACTGGATTGGAGATTGTTTAAGCTGTTTTAAATATCATTTTTTAATTTTTAAGGAATTTTAAATAGATCAGGCTATATGTATATATATATATATATATATATATGTATATTTTCTCTCTCTCACTCTCCTCAATCTAAAAGGTTTTGTCTAGAGTCCTGTTTGAGAAGAGAGAGAGAGAGAAGAAATTCTAAGTAAAAAATCTATCACATATAGCCTGATCTCTTTAAAATTCCTTTAAAATTCAAAATGATATTACAATATTTATTTATTTTTAAAATAATATATGAATATTTAATAATTTATTATAAATTACATAAAATAAAAGACAATTACTTTACAATTACTTACTTTAGTTAATTACTTTAAAAAATATTTAAAAAATAACTAAATTATATAAAATAAAACTATGTGTGTGTGTGGTTTTATTTTAGATAATTTTGACTTTTAAACTTAACATTTTATTTATAAATTGTTTTTTTTTTAATCTTTCAATTTAAAAAAAAATGTATGATGCATTGCTATTATAATCTATATATTCTAAAAACAAATGTAATTTAAGGCTAGTAAAATTTTCTGGAAAATGTTCTATAATATTCTAAAATAAATTCCATTAAAAATGCATCTATAATTTTAGATATGTGAATAACAACATAAATTTGGGTCCTCATAAGACAAATAATTTTTGTATGTAACTTTTATAATGTTCTTTTTTCTGTTTTTGTCTTTTTGGAGTCTGACAGCCTTGAGTGACTCTCTGTATAAAGTCATGTTTGGAAGCAGATGATGGTGAATAAATGATGACAGAATATGAATTAATATGAAGTGTTCGTGTAAGGATGCTGGTTGAAGTCAGACCTCCTTGAACTCCTGAATCTGAGCCTGTTCAAACATAGAGAAGACGTTGGAGTTGGCTCCTTCAGCCGCCCTCTTCTTAGCCTTCTTTGGTGCCTGAAAAACAACCATTCAGGTCATCTTTAGTCAGTTTCCTAAAGATCTAGTTTTTGTATTTGTCTGTAAACTTTTATAGGAAAAGCTGCTTTAAAGTTTGATTGACTTCTGCTCAAACTCTGAATGAATCAATTAAGAACCCAGATTCATTTGAAGCATCACTCATTCTAAGAAAAAAAACCTTTTAGAATATTTAGAACGACAAATTGCACTGTGTTGAATTTAAGATTAAAGTAAATTAATTTAACAGGACACACAGATAGAAATTTAATGTAGAAATCATTTTCACTTGGGAATTGCTAGTAAATTTCATGATTAATTACAAAGAAATGCCAATAAACAGCAAATTACAAGAAAACCTGCAATATATATATATATATATATATTTACATCTGCTCCAACAATCTGCATTATTTACAATTTTGAAATTAGAATTTTATTTTACTTCTATTTTTTCATAACATTAATTTTAGTAAAAAAAAAACAAAAAAAACATGCAGCTAAATAATGTTGTGTGATAAAATAAGAATGATTAAATTTGGTTATTATTTGTATTAATTTAGGTTAAAAAAACTAATTTAGGTTGATAATCTCTTGATTATTTTAATTAGATTTTCATTAAATCAGTTATTTTATTAAATATTTAAAAATAATATTAACGCATCAAATGAGGTGCTATTAAATGAACTCAATATTAAAACTTAAAGCTCACTGGAACATTTTGAAAAATATATTAGTATTACAGCTGTTATAAATAAAATAAATATTATTTTGGACACAAAGTGGTCAAATATCATCTGAAAATGGTCAGCTGAATAATGGCGCTGGCCGATATATCGGTGGATCTGTAATTAAATGTGTCTCAGTGGATGATTCCCGGAGCATCTCTGATCTCGGTGGAGCCGGTGTTACTCACCATGAGCGCTGCTGGACGGAGGAGATCCCAAGTGCTGCCGGACAATGGGACTCGCAGGAGCGGCCTTTTGTAGATTAGCCATGGCCGATATAAATAACACATGCCCCGTTAAGGAAGTGACAGGTAGATGATGATCCCTCAGACGCAGACACACTCGGCTCAAGGTCCATTGTGATGTGGTTTAGAATGACAGGACGAATGAAGAAGTGTTCAGCTGTTTGTGATGCACCTCTCTTCCTCTGGAGGTTATTTCAGGGTTTGATTCAGAGCTCAGGAAAGTTAGAGGAGCCTGTGGATGATCGCTGGATTTCTACATTACTTCCGTTCTCTGCTTTCTTTTAAACATTCATATATGGCCTATTATAAGCATGTTGAGCATCATTCAGAATTCAATCTAAAATGCCTCTTAAACTCCTCACTTCATTAACTTGCACTGTGCTGGAATTTATGGAAAATGGTCACTGAATTAAATAATATTTTACATCAAAATAAAAAGGTAATTTGCGACTTTACCTATACTATACTTTTTCTGTTATCGCAATTCAGTTTTTTTCTGTGCAATTCTGATTTTATTTGTGTTTTCAGTAATCACAGTAAGCAATAACTCACTATTTTTTTAATGACTTTTTCACTTGCAATTCTAATACCTCATTTCTGAGAAATTTTGTGATAAAAACACTATATTTCAACTAAATGTGAAAATGGAAACTATATATATATATATACACTCAACAAAAATATAAACACAACAGTTGGGCAGTATAAGGTCCACCTGTGCACTACTCATGATGTCAGATCAGCATCTTGATGTGTCACCTGTGAGGTGGGATGGATTCTCTCAGCAAAGCAGAAGTGCTCACTATCACACATTTAGACTGATTTGTGAACAATGTTTGAGAGAA
>JAUMHI010000040.1:26658289-26707032 GCA_032359435.1 Enteromius unitaeniatus
GCCGGACCTGGGACTTGAACCCACAACCTTTGGGTTACAAGCCCAACTCCCTATCCATTAGGCCACAACTGCCCCTTTATAATATATAATATATATTATATATTATAATATATAATATATATTATATAATTATAATTATTATAATTATACAATAATTATAAATCATGATACCTGGCTGAATCCGTCAGACGAGGCTCGTCTCTGTCTGCCGCAAGAAATGTTCAGGGGCGAATGCTTAAAAAACACTTCTACAGTAAACAGCTTGAAATAAATCCGAAAGGCTTGCACAGACACAGATGCCAGGAGCTCATATGAAGAGGCTTGTTCTGCACATTTATATATCTGTGTGCTCCACTGTATATCTACTGTGTGCTTGCTGGGAGCGCTCTTAGCACAAGGGAGTTCCGCGTTTTCTGTTTCAAAAAGGCAGGTTTGGCAAACCCGAAGAAAGCAGGGTGACTCAAGCCTGTTTCTGAAAGAGAGGAAACTATTACTCAGAGTCGTCTGTGGTGTATCGTGGTAACTTACTCTCTGAACCTAACCTGGTAGATTTTTATATAAGAAAGTTCAATCACCATTACTGGAGGTGTAATTTCAGTAACAGACGTTTGTACATTATAATGGACAGATATATTTAAAAAAAAAATAAATAAAAATGAAATTATGTGAAATTATTCAACTTTCCATAAAAATTGACTGAGAGTTTTATTGTTTTCGTGTGAATTTAAATATAAACATTACGTAAAGATATCAGATAATCTGCGCTAAGTATTATAATCTCTATAAAGGAAAAACTGAATTAGTGTTTTGAACACATAATACATGAACATTACATATTTAAATAGTGACTTTAAAAAATAATAATAGTCTCAGTGGTAGGCTATATTGTTGTGAATTTATATAAAAAGTTACATTCAGATATTAATCATGTTCAGCCTTTCAGACATCCAGTGTAATCATATGGACAACCACTTTAATATTTATTAATGCTTTAGTATTCACTACAGCTACAGAACAAACACCACTTTCTAAAATTCCAAGGGCCATTTAGTCATCTGAGAAGAAAACACAACTTTTCTGTGTACAACAATATCATTTATTACCACCATTTACTAACAACATGAACTTGAATGACTCCTATTGATGATTCTCTTTTTTAACTGTTGTTCAGTCCTCCTGTGGAGATGCTCCCGCTCATTGATAAGAAAACAAAAAAAATGTTAGTTATTTTTAAAGTTTTAAAAAGAAAAGGTTTGTGAATAATGGCAGAATGTCATGTTTGACCATGTTTTGCTTTACAGTATACTTACAGTCCCTTATGTAAATCTACACTTGTCCTCAGCCTCCAGGATGGACAGACTTTCCCCAAAAGCAAGGGCACGCATCATAGACTACCAGAGAAAGAATCGAGGATGATCAGACACCCAAAGTACCCAAGTGTCATTTCACATGTTTAGCTTTTTACAACAAAATACTTTTTCCTAAAATAACGACAAAAAACCCCATTATTTTTAGAGCAGTGGTCTGACATTATGGATAAACTATTTGACATTAAAAGCAATGTGAAGCTGACATGATGCAGAGCACAGCTAACAGATGAGACCAGCCTCTGAGGCCAGAGTATATATAAATATACTCAGCAGTACCTGCTTTTTGTAGAGACTGAACCTCCTTCTTCTTCTTCTGTGCATTTTTAAATGGAATTAAAGATTGGTTTCATCTACCTAAGAAAAAAAAACGAATGATACTTTTTTAAGGTAACTGGCACTTTTCCTGAGGATGCATTTTTGTACGTGGAAAGGTTTGTAGTGGAAAAAGGTTACCATGTTTGTCATGATAACATGCTATTTTTAACCTTACGATTCCCAAGTATATGCTTTAACCTGAGGGATTTCTTCAAACTTTCTTTTTTCAAACTTGCTTTTTGGATTTTTAGCCAAACAAGTCATTTTCCCATTTTCCTACTTTTATATTGAGTCTATGAGTCCTGTTCTGAGTATCTGCCCTGTGTCACCCCTCTTAGTTTGGTTGATGGTAAAATGATTTTGGGCAGCCTGTGGACAGATCTCTTACATTCCATGTTTCTTGTAGTATTATAATGTCAGACATCTGCATTTCTTTAATGTTGGCTCCTAACAACAAAAAATGGAGGACCCAAGTTTTTTGAATATATTTCCTCTGATTTTAGGCATTACTCATGGGTAAGGGTAACACATCCTGATGATTTCGACATGTTCCTGGGTTAACATACTTTGTTGACCCTGGAATAACATAATGCCTAAAATCATTTTAATGATAGACGACTGACACTGACGTACAAGCACCAAACACTGATTATAAGCCTAAACTTCACAAAACTATAAACTGGTTCTTTGAATCTGATTGGCTAATCACAGTGTTGTTCCAGGGACACGTCAAACTCAGCAAAATCAGGTTCTGTGTAAGGTTAGGTTTAGGTGTAGAGATACAGTCAAAACTATATTTTGGAATTAAAATGTTGTTCCAGGGTCAACTAAATATGTGGACCTAGGGACACATCAAACTTGGCAAAATCAGTTGGGATTGATTTTGCCATTATTCATTATATTATTATATTTTGAATATGCAGATATATAGTTTTTTGTGCAAATCCTTATCCAAAATAAAGGTAGTTGACTTCAGGCCTCATGTAGTATATATGCACTCACTTTGAGAGTTTTCTTTCTTCTCTTTCTTTTCTTTTGAGGCAGTTGTATGATCTTATGGGCCACTCTCAGCTAGCTGTCCTCTTCCTGTGTTTCTTGGTTAACTTAAAAATCTTATTTCAAGTAAAATAGCTTGTTGGAAGATTTTCTAGTCTTCATTTCATCAAAACCGAATGTCTTATCTTAAAACAACAATAAAGATAAAACAATCTCACTCTCTCACTCTCTCTCTCTCTCTCTCCCTCTCTCTCTCTCTCACTCTCTCACTCTCTCTCTCTCTCTCACTCTCTCTCTCACACACACACACACACACACACACACACACACACACACACCATCTGATGACGTGGTGTGGTTCGCTTCGCTCAGCTGCGCGAGAGGATGGCGGACCAGAACAGGCAAATCAAACTCGCTGCAGCCAAGAAAAAGGTACGATTATGTACTTTCACATCTTCTTTAACTCTCTTTGTGATAAAACACAGCAAACGAGCGTAGCCGAATCGCGTCCGAGCGCGTGTGTGTCATCTGTCATGTTGACATTCCACGTCTACCGGCCTCTCCGCGGGCCCACATCCGGCTGCGAGCGCTCCTCGGACGGGCGCGGCTGTCAGGAAAGCTCGGGGACTGAGCAGAGACAGGGCCTGGATACGTTACAATCACATACATGCACTCATTACAATTTGTGTGACTATTTGCGTTTATAATAATTAAAACCTGCCAGAAATGCGCTTTATAAGTGTCTGTGAGTCAGTGTCAGTTTAGATTGGCATGCTAATGTTGTTAGCTTCTATGTTTTGGGGTTAATTACAGAATTAAAAACAACAATAATGTGAATTAGTTTAAAACAAACTAAAATTAGACATTAATTTAATACAATTTCAGTACTCTGATGGACTTTAGGCTCATTTAACTAACTGGTTAGTGTTAGCTAACTGCTAGCTAACATGACAGCTCTAAATGAAACAGCTGGTTGAGCGACTAGTTTGTTTGGAGTAAAAGTGCTTAACTAATAGATTTAACTTGCTCTCAGTGTGCTCTTCAGCTGTTTTGAGGTTTAATTGATGCAATCATGTTAAGTTTGAATCTGAAAAAAACTACTTTAAATTAAACACCTAAACTCTAGTTTTCTTCTAGTTAAATTCTAGTTTTGGTTTAGTTAAAACGGAAAACAATCTAGAGAAAATGAGATAAACCTAAACAAAGCAAACTGAGAAAATGGCACACTGTTCAGATTCTGTATAGTTTCATGTATTTTTCATAAAAATCTGTTTTATAAGAATATAATAATAAACTGTATTTAATGCGTTTCATTTGTTGGTTTGCATGTTTGAAGGGTGTAGGTAAATAATCTTGAACCTAGAAACCTCACTGTGCCTTTAGTGTGCTCTTTAGATTGCTGATTTGAGGTTTACTTGGTTAAATCTGTGATTAATAGTGTTTGTGTTTAATGATGCATGCTCCACTTGATGCCTAAAAGTGCTGTCTAGTTAGGGAGCTCGTGTCTGTGCTAGGGTTTGATTCACAGCTGCTGTTTTCTATGCCGTCTGTGGCCTGGAAAGTCAACATGGCTTGAAAAAAAATCAACCCTGGAATTTAAGTTATGGTGAAGCGAGGCTCTGTCATCCGAGATCTGATTTGAGCGTCCGTCCCATGACCGCTGAATCACACCCAGACACACTACTGCCAACCTGACCTACTAGAGACGTGTCCTGGTGTCACAGCACTGGATGGAGGCTACTCTCAAACCCAGTACACCGTTTGTTGTCTTTCTGAGCATATCTGACGCACGTCACCGGTGCAGTGGAACTTGATTTAGTTATCTTGATTTAGTCTGTACACACTTTCTCAGTGCATTCCAGCCAGTGTGTTTAAACTCTGCTGGAGTTGAGACAGACTATTGACTGGATATGGTTAGGGTTAGGGTTAACAGCAGCCAAATACTTCAGTTGCTGTGTTAAAGGAGTAATTTACTCACCCTCAGACCGTCCCAGATTAAAGGAGTCATCGTTTTTGGAGATGTGTCATCATTGCATGATTATCTTGGCAATGGATGTGAATGGGTGCCGTCAGAATTTGCTCAGAATTTGATTTGTAGTTGATGTCGACTGTGTGGGATGGGTATCCAGTTTCAGCAAGGTTTATGAAAATGAAGCATTAGTGCTACACTTTAAACATGATTTTGTAAACAAAAAGATGAACTTTTTGTTTACAAAATCAAACTCACCATCTGTAGTTTCTTTTAGTTCACTAGCAGTGCGGAGTGAAAATGGGTTTGAACGTAATCCTACACCATTTCTTTCAGTGTAACTGCACACAAGTACCTGTAGCTGTAAGATGATATATTTAATATCGCACATCAAATCAAAAGCCTTTCTGCTCTTGTGTCTTGCAGCTGAAGGAGTTTCAGCAGAAGGCCACCCCATCCACAGGAAGTGCTGGACCAAAGAAGAAGAGGAAGGTTAAAGGAGGAGATCAGCTGGACGCAGCGGTGGACAGACACTCGCCGGACAATGTGAGTCAGGTGCGTAATCAATGCTCACGGGCTGCGATCAGTTAATCACTCTTTCCCACGGCAGGAAGTAATCCTCCTTTCAGGAAGTGTTTGAGGAAGCATGTTGAGTTGCTTTCCCTCCTCATCATGTCGAGGGCCTGTTTGAGCTTCTGCTTTGTTTTTGTACAGATAATGTTGTTATATATAACAATATGTGGCTTATAATAATTAGTGGTGTTCACACAGAACAGCCAGTAATCAGAGACTGATCCAGGGTTATTAACATTAACCAAAAATAAAACGAAACCGTGAAAAAGAATATATTAATATTTTATAAAAATTTTTTTAGTAAATGCTAATATTAATATGCTTGTCTGTATTCTTTTCTTCCTACCATACTTAATTTATTTTATTCATTTCGTATTTAAAAAAATATATATAATACGAGGAAAAAACAAAACGTTTCACTTCATAAATAATGCTTGATTAAATAATAAATCACAAAAATAAAACAACATAAATGGTAATGTTTAAAAATAAGAAAATCTCATATATTTAGTGCTGTGAAGTGATTAATTCTAATTAATCTCAAACAAAATAAATGATTTTGTTTGCATAATTTGTTTGAATATTCTGTATGTATGTATATAAGTACACACACATACAGAATATATTATATGTAGGAAATATTTGCCATGTATTTACATTTATATTCTTGCCATTATAAATAAATATTTAATTTATAACACGTATATAAATAATTAATATTAAAAATAATTAATAAAAAAAGTGATAATCATTTGACAGCACAAAAAAAAGATAAAAGCACAAAACAAAAAAACTACAATTAGAATAAAACTAAATTTAATATAATAGTATAAATACAGTTTAAAGCCTACTCAGGAGCTTCTTACCCTTCATCTTGTGTTTCCTTTATCACATTATCACCTTCTCACTGCTGCTTCCTCCTCTCTCACTCCTTCCCTTTATGGTCTCCTCTCCTCTCCTGTAGATTGAGAGTATTCTCAAAGTTATGGTGTCTGATCTTAGTCTGACGAATGGAGTGTCTCAGCCTCCATTTGTCAACAACAGACAGGTGAGCTTCTCTCTGTCCTTCTCTCTCCCCCCGCTGTCTTTCTCCTCGTTTGCTCTTTGATTCAGTCTTTGGTGTTTCCTTGCATGCTGTGAGATCCTCATCGCAGGAAGATTTTTGCATGTTCTGTTGCAATTTTTGAAGTCATGAAATCACTCGTTGGTGTTTCCGGGTCTGTTTGCGAACGATTCATCACTGCTCGTTATTTTAAAGAAATACAGGAAATATTTCATATGTTAAATTCACGCAGAAAAAGTAAATGTAACATTCAATTTAGTGCTGGAAAGCAATTAATCGCAAGTTTTTGTTGACATTTTATGTGTGCTGTGTATATAGAAATACACACACATGCAGTATATATTTAGAAAATATTTACAAGTGTATATATACATATATTTAATATATAAACATAACGTTTGCAATATATATAGATGCATGTGTTTGTTTATTATATGTATATTAAAAAAACGTGATCTTTCGACAGCCCTAATTTAATTATAATTGGATTAAAATTAAAAAATCTTTTGCTTTATTTTGCGACTTCATATGATGTACTCTTACAGTGCATGCTGTGAATGCTTTTCCATCTTGAGTTTAATTCATCTTTGATGTGCAAAATTTTCAGTTTCAGGGTCAGAATATATTGGGATTGATGTTGAGTTGAATGCCTGGGAATGTTTTAATTTCCTAATAAATATAAGAATGTGTGAGAATAATGAGGACTGGTGTGTGTGTGTGTGAACCCGCTGACAGTCCTGTGTCTCTGTCGCTGTATTGCATCAGGAGGATGTGGAAGCGGTGATCCGAGTCTCGCAGGAGCCGGAGGAGAGCAGTGCCGAGCCCGTCTTTAACCCTGCTTCTGCTATTAACTCTGAGTGTGTCTCTGATAGCACTGACCTGCAGGTCTGTCCGTCTCCGTGTCACTTACTTTAGTCTATGTCTGCAGCGGTTGTGCGTTAACGGTGGTTTGCTTGTGTGTTTTTAATCTGTTCCATGCGTGTCTTATGCATTGGCGAGTTAGGTTTGTCAGTTTTCTGGTGTTGTCACTAAAGTCTGAGCTTCATTCGTGTGTTTTTCCAGCAGAAGTACACAGCAGATGCAAACGGCGATGAACATCCTCTGGAAGACAGCAGGTGAAGCTACTCTTGATTTGAGAACAAGCTGCATTACAGCCGAATGTTTGATGCAACAGTGACCGCTCAGGCTGTCTGACGGCTTGATTATAGAAACATGTTATTATTCTTTTTAGAAAATAGTTAAATTACACAAGAAATATCTGCAGTGAATCACACAGAACCACTTTGCTTCAAATAGTATTATTTTAGATATTATCATATTTAATTTATTCCACATTTTGAATTACTTTTTATATTTAAACTTTCTGTTTCTTTCAGTTTTCCAAACTGTCTATAATATTTTATTAATGTTTATTTGCTATACATTTAATTGAGAAAAGTAGCATTGGCAAGTTTGTTATATTTTGTTTTATCCCATTACGTAGATATTTGTTTCTTTTTTTAGGTTTTAGAAATATTAACAATTTTGCTAACTAGTATTACCCTGTTTAAAGTGGAAAAGCATTTAAGATGCTATATTTATATATATAAGGGCAATGAACTACTCTTGTGATGATGTGAGGAACACAAGTATTAAAAAAATGACTGTACAGTATGAAAGAGTGTGTATATGTTATTTATCTTAAGTAGTAAGATGTAATACACTTCGGTTTCCCGGATAGGGATTAGGTTAAGCCAGGACTAGACTTTTGCTAATTTAGGACATTTAAGAATTTTTAGAAACATGTCTTACAAAATTGCATTATCTGTGAGCATTTTAAGGTATCTCAGTGCAAGCTTTTTCCAGTTTAGACAGCTCTTAACATTTATTTTAATCTAGGACTAGTCTTAAACCCTGTTTGGGAAACTTCCAAGTTTAGTGTATAAAAGTAGCCCCAAACCAGTGACAGGAAGTCAGATTTACATGAAAGCTGTGGCTTGCTGCTTTATTCTGTCCGTTCACACACACACACACACACACACACACACTAACTATAAACAGATCCCCTTGTTTCTTTGTTAGTTATGCTGGTTTGGTTTAGATCTGGTTATATGATTGTGTTCGCAGGCCGCTGTCGTCCACCGAGAGCCTGAGACAGATCTCCCAGCAGCTCAATGGACTGCTGTCTGAGGTGAGTCACGGCTTCTGATGCTATGATGTTATTAGCTAATGTTATTTGTTTCCGTGCTGCTTGATTAAAGTCATGTCAGAAGTGGAAAGACTTCTTAAAATTCTAGTGAAAGCAGGAATTGTTTTTTTTAGGGATGAAAAAAAAATGGGACCAAATGCATTTAAGAAATCAAATGACCTGATCTGTTTCTTGTTCGTCTTGACTTTTAAGAGCTAAACTCCAAAGGTTCCTCCCAAATAAACCAGATTCTTCAGAACTTACACGGCTTGAGTGGATTACAATCATAAAAGTATAAACACATGTGCAAGACTTGGAATAGAAGTGGTGTCATTTGTATACAGCACTTGTAAATAACACAAATATAATTTAAACTGTTCCAGAATGAATTGATCAAGTGATTTTGAGTTCTGGTTTTCTTTCCTTCTTGGGTTTAACGAAGTCTTCAACATACATCAATGGAGACAGCGGTCCGCCGACGGTCAGCGAGAAGGAACTGGAGGTATTTTAAGATGTTTCACTATTAATTCACCTTTTATTTATTAAACATTATTTTGAAGAAAGTCGACATGCAGAACTGTACAGCAAGGTAACTTAGTTTAGTCTAGCGGTTTATAATTAGAACTCTGAGCGGTCACTAATCTCGCTCCAGCAGGATAATCTTATGATGGAAATAGCTTGTATTCTGTAGGGGTTAGAGGTCTTTTACAGAGCGTCAAGCACTTGATATCATACCCCATTCATTCTTGCTCACAACAGATGCGAATGAAGCATTAAACGTGAGTGATTTACGTGTTAAGTCAATGCAAAGACGCAATTAGACATCCTTCAGCGTGAAACCGGCGTAAACTCCACATGTTCAAGCGCCCAACTACACGTGAATAGCGAGATATATTCACCCAAGGTGTGAAGCACTTTTAGCAAAGAGGGATTTGAGGAAATGATTGGACAAGAGATATCAATAGAAATATAAGTATATGTTACATCCTGCTAAAATGTACAAATATAAAAATCTGTACTTTTGACCTTTTAATTTTATTTATATGTTAATTTAATGTAATTTAATTCAGTAATGTAAAGATGTTACTGTTATTTAATTTTGTGCAATTTAGTTGTAATTAGTTGTTTCTAGATTGCACTGTATACTGTATCTCAGATGAGAAATACAGATTTCAGCATTATTAGTCATCTGTGAGTGCAGTTTCCTTGATAACAAGCAAGTTGAGTCAAACCACTTATATATCGTATCGCAAATCGCAATTTTGACCTTAATAAGTGCAATCGCACATTTTTCCCAAATTGTGCAGTCTTAGTCCTGAAGGACTAGTTCTGGCACTTGATCCGGCGGATCTGAAGCACACTGAACAAACATCCTGCTTCAGCGTCACACACACACACACACACACACACACACGTCTGCGTGGCAGAATCAGACTCTGTTTATTAGTTAAAGTTTCACTGGATTCAGAAGCGGTCATGCGTTTCATACACGACCATTCAGAGGTTTTAAAATCTCTTCTGATCATCAAGGATGCATTTGTTTGATCAAAAATTCAGAAGAAATTGTGAAATATTATTACTAATAGTTGTTTTCTGTTTGAATATGAGTTAAAGTGTCCATATTTATTTTATTAGTGGCCATATTTTTGATATGTACTGTTTTGAATTAATAACTAAAACAATAAATGTCTTTTGATTATTTAATGCAACAAAAAAACAACAAATACTGAATTTATTAAACAGTAGCGTATATAACTTGTTTCAGGATTAGGTCAGTATCATCCTCATTATAAATTACTTTGATCTGTAACACATCTGCAGTTTAATTTAACCCATTATTTTCTGCTTCAGGAACACTCTGGAGTAAAATCTTAAATGTCACTGTGTTTGAACATGAACTGTTATATCTCACATTGCTCTGTGTTTAGAGAGTCCAGTTACACACACAGCAGATTCTTTGTGTCACTCATATCACGTCCACCTCTCTTGGTCTTTTATTTCTCTCTCTCTCTGTGCATGATGACACGTCAGACTCGTAACCAGGAGCTGGCAGCGGCTCTGGACTCCAGCGCTCTCACAAACACCCAGCTCACGTCCAAACTAGAGACACTGGTAAGAGACTCGGTTAAGAGTGTGTGTGTGTGTGTGTGTGTGTGACTCTAACGCTCCATGCTGCAGTTCATTCTGTATTTATTTATACAGCACAAATAAACACACCAGCAGCGTGTAGATGAAAAAATAAGCACTAAGACAAGTTTACATGCATTCAGTAACAGAGTGCAGAGATTTTAAATTCAAATTCTCTATAATGAAGCATTAACCATCAGGTCCCTGTTTAACGTGTTTGTGGTGTTTGGTTTCCTGATTTATTTCTTAATAAACACGTGAGTTAAAGGTTTGTTCACTGTTTTCAGACGAAGCAGTCGCAGGAGATTTCAGATCAACTACAGAAGGTACCGTACAGTATTATCAGCTCATCTGTGGTTCATTAATGAGCACTTCTCTTATTGTGTGTTATCTCTAATCATCAGGAGCGGAAAGAGTTTGAGCAGAAGTTCACAAAGGAGCAGGGGGCCATGCGGGAACAGCTACAGGTAAATAAATAATAAATACGCAGGGAGCATCATAAAACAATATATTTACTCTGAACAGGTCTGACGTATCTTATAACAAACTGACTAAGCAAAGAGCATCTGATTGCTCAAATTCATTCAGGGACTTGTTGAATTTTTCAAAAGTTATAGTGCAGTCATTTGTTCACTGAAACCTGGTGGATAGAGGATATCTGAACTGTATCCGTAAAACAATATTAAAAAATACCTTTAATTTTAATTTGCATTTAAACAGGATTTGTTCAAAAGGTAGCGAACTCAGATGGTCTTTTAAGAAATTGGATGTTTTACTGATGGCAGAAGTCATTTATCAGCTGTAATTAAGAGGAAGTGTATGTGGTGATAAAATTCCACCTTGGAAATGTGGCGGGAAATGTGTAAACTGTTGAATGTAATTTAATTGGTATTAGGTTGATGTCAGTGCGGTGTATATACTGAAGGTGTTGTGTGTGTTTAATCAGGTGTGTCTTCCACTTTCAGGTTCACATTCAGACCATCGGCATCCTGGTGTCTGAGAAATCAGAGCTACAGACGGCCCTGTCCTACACGCAGCAGGCCGCGCGACAGAAGTCAGGTGTGTGTGTGTGTGCGCGGGTTTATGTGGTTTATGAGGACACACATGTGTATAATGACATGGGTATGATAGGTATTACAATATGAAGGTGTTTTATGAGGATATTTTCAGTGTCCCTGTAATTCAAAAGACTAAGAAACATACCAAACTGTGTGTTGTGAATGTAAAAGTGTGTAGTGTTTCCTGTAAGGGGTAGGTTTAGGTGTAGAGTCAGTGTAGGACAATACCACATACAGTCTGTACAGTAGAAACACCATTACACCTATGAAGAGAGAGACCCCAGAAAACATGAGTGTGTGTGTGTTTGTGAGATAACACATGCTCAGAATCATGAAATTATTTGGGTAAATGTAAAAAATCTGAATCAAAGCTATAAAACGTGTATTCATCGCACTAAGTTTCAGAAATTTGCCTCTAAAATATGTATATGTAACTCAGTTGATCTCTTAATAAATATTATTACAGATTTTTCTCAAATTACATTGGCAATTACAACAGCAAAAAACTTTTTCTTTGTGCATTTTTGAAATTTGAATTTGAATTAGAATTTTTTTTGTGCTTCGTTGCTGATCCACCTTGTATTAAGGTGTCTATTTTTCTGTGTTTGTGCAGCGGAGGCAGAAGACCTGAGCTCGCGGCTGCAGGCCAGTAAACAGAGAGTGTCGGAGTTAGAGAGGACGCTATCTTCGCTCTCTACACAACAGAAGCAGTTTGAGAAGGTACCAGATCCTCTTCGTTATCAGCTGCGTTTGACCAAGACCACACAGCTCAAGTTCAAACCCGCTTGTCTGCTTTGTTCTGCAGCATAATAAAGAGCTTGAGAAGGAGCGAGACAGTCTGCGATTAGAGGTCCTCAGGTTTAGGTAAGACTCTTCAGATGTTTTTACTGCTCTTTCGGCAGTGAGTGTGTGATATGAGTGTTTCCTGGTGTCTGTCAGTAATGTGAGCGAGGAGTCCAGGCAGCAGAGCTCGGAGCTGTCGGAGCAGCTCAAGCTGAGGGTCAGTGAGAACAACGGCCTGAAGCAGGAGGTGGATGAGCTCCGCAAGCGGCTGGAGATGGCCGACAGCATGCTGCAGCAGGTGAGAAGACTCTCTAAACATGTACCGTGCTCGTGATAGAGTTCTTGTGATAGTGTGTAACGCCTCTTCTGCAGTTCTCCAGTCAGTCCGGTCCACCGTCTGAGCACCAGCAGGTTCAGCTGCTCCTGGAGGAGAAGCACCAGATAGAGGCTCATGCGGCTCAGGTGTGTGTCGCTGTGGTGTGTGTGTGTGTGTGTGTTAGTCCTGAACGTGCTCCTGAGTCTCTCTATGTGTGTGCAGCTGATGGAGTCGGTGGCTCAGCTCCAGGTGGAGAGAGATCAGTACGCTGTCCAGATTCAGGAGGAGGGACGCGTGTGGAAGGACAAAACAGAGCAGCTTCTGTCTCAGGTTAACAAGAACACACACACGTACAGTATTGCATCAAAATGGTTGCTATTTGGAAATAGACCAAATGACTATAATTTAGACTATGTGGGAAAGTATTAATAACACTAAAATTATTTGGAAGTTTAAAAAATAAAAATAATAGTTATTATAGTTAACTAAATCTAAAGCCACTACTTGAAATTAAATGAAACTTCAACTGAAATAAAAGCCTATATTTTATTTAATCCACTTTACATTTTATTTAATTAATAAAAAACAAAAATAGAAACTTTATTATAAAAATGATAGCAAAAATTTAAATGGAAATGGAAAAATAAAAACAAATAAAATAAAAACTAAGAAAAATTAAATCTAATTCAGAATATTAATAATAAAAACTAATAGTACCCCACTGACTGACGGTGAGAAGATCAACATCTCGTGTTACTGCTGCTCAGACGTCCAGACACTAAAAAACTAAAATAAGAGGTGTGTTTATGGGTTCAGATTTTGGGTTCAGGCCTTTACAAAACAAATTCAAACCCATTTCAGTATAAATAAGTGTGTGTGTGTGTGTGTGTGTGTGTGTGTAGGTGCGTCTGATGTCAGAGGAGCGGGACAGCACTGCTGCTCAGATTCAGGAGCTTCAGGAGAAGATCACAGAGCTGGAGAACGCTGCAGGTACGACCCACACACACACACACACACACACTCCCATAGATCACCAGTTAGCTGTTTACTCGTGTGTCCAGAAAGAGCATTCAGGTGAGGAAGCACATGACAGGCTTGTGTTGTCTCCACAGCTCAGATGAGTAAAGAGCAGGAGCCTCAGGCCGTGTCACAGGCCTCGGGCCCTTCAGAAAGTGAACTGGCCCTTCAGGAAACCATCAGCAGCCTTCAGCAGGAGAGAGACGCTCTCAGTCTGCAGTACCAAGCACAGGTGACCTTCACTGACCGTGTGACGCATGATTTAAAGCTTACAGAACCTAATTAAACATTCAAAATCAATATTAAGTAATTAAAATATTAAACAATAAAAATGTAGTTTAAGAGCTGAACATTCACACTGCGGTTAAGCAATCAATTTACAGCATTTTACCAGTTTTACCGGTATTAAAAAATAACTCTGTTTATACTTAAGACATTTTTCTACACAAAAACAGTTATTAGGGGTTAGTTGAAGTAAGATTTTTATTCTTGTTTTATCTTATTGAATACTTGTTTTGTCTTGAAGATATCCTTGATTCTGGCACAGCTTTAAAAAGTGAATAATTAAGTCATCTTAAGCCGTCACCCTTTAGAAAGAGGCCCTGTGATTGAAAACCACTGCATTCAATGATGTTCACTTGCATCTGTTTTTAACCTTGACCCGTTTGAAATAACGAGTGTAAACTGTTTGAGTGTGGTGTATGTGTTGAAATGCATCATGAAGACATCTGGACCTGTGCAGGCTGACAGAAGCGTATTATGACTTCAGACAGTGATTACAGGGGTATTTAGTGCTATGTTGTGTCCTGTAGGTGCGAGACAACGAGCAGCTGAGCCGGCTGGTGCAGGAACAGGAAGTGAGGCTGGAAGAACTGGAGAGACAGGCAGAGCGGGCCGCAGGAGAGGCTCAGGATCGGCTCCGGATTCTGGAGGATGTCCAGAGCGACAAGGCCACCATCAGCAGAGCCCTGGCCCAGAACAGAGACCTCAAAGACCAGCTGGCCGAGCTCCAGAACGGCTTCGTCAAGCTGGTGAGGGCTCTAGAGAAACATGACTTGCATATGTGAGCGAGTGAACCCCCTGACCTCTGACCTCTGTCCTCCTCCAGACCAATGAGAACATGGAGCTGACCAGCGCACTGCAGTCCGAGCAACACATCAAGAAGGAGGTCGCTCGGAAGATCGGTCAGCTGCAGGAAGACCTGCACAATGCCAAAGAACAGGTTCGTGTCTGTCTAGCGGGATGTTTGATGTTTTAAGCGTAGTTTAATCACGCTGTAAAGGAAACATCACCAGACAATGCATCACGGTCTTATGCTGGCTATGTTCCCATTATGAATGAGCATATTACATTATGTTTTATTAAAACCATGTAAAGCCTTGTTTTTTTCACTCAGCCCTGTTTGTGTTACCAGATTCAGATATCAGATTACTCCATTATCACTGAAATAATCATTAGTTACAGCCCTATATTATTTAAAATATTTCAAAATAATAATTGCTAATAACTATAACCAGTGCATATATTTTGCATAATTTGCTAGATTTTTGTCTATTGGTGTTTAACTGAAAATAAAAGCTTGAGGATTTAAAATGTTAAAATGTCAGTGTTGGAAAGTACAGTGTTTACGACCAGTGTTAAATAGTACTGTGGCAAATAAAATGAGTTCTGTCGAATTGTTCATCATGATAAATCACATCCAAAATAAAAGTTTTTGTTTACATAATAATATATGATTGTACATATAAAAGCACACACATCTTATATTTTGAGAATATTTACATGTATGTATTATAATATATATATATATATATATAATTTAAAATATAAATGTTACATTTTTCTTTTACATGCAAGTGTTTGTATTATATATACATATATACATAATAAATATACACGGTAAACACATTATGTCAACAACTTTTATTTTGAATGTGATTAATCTCGATGAGTCGTTTTCATTTCACAGCACAAATGTAATTTACAACATTTAATATACTGCTTAATTTCTATTTGCTAAAACATTAATAATTATTATAACAACAACAACAATAATAATTATATGCCTTTTAATGTTTAATAATGATTAAATTATAATAAATTATAAAGTCAAAATAAAATGCTTAGTAAAAAAGATTAAAATGTTTTATTTGTTTGCTTGCATGTCATGCGAATATTAACAGACATCAGAGAACCGTACTATAAAATTATTGAAATATTACTTTAAAAACCATCAATTTAAATATTTTGTATTGATTGTTAGATATGGAGCTTTACAGGAGGGTGAAAACAAAGATGTGTCTTTCTTCAAAATGTCTTCGTGTACTGATTTTAATTTTGTAAATGGTTTTAATTGTATTTTTGGGTTGATTGTAGTAACTCTGCTGTAGTGTTTGTGCTCTAACGGTCCGTCCGCTCTGGCTCCCATCAGCTGCAGGAGAAGTGTGCGGAGCTGGCGTCTGCGCTGGAGCTGCGGGATCAGTACCTCTCTCACCTGCAGCAGTACACCGCTGGATACCAGCAGCTGGTGACGGAGCGAGAGCATCTGCAGCATCAGTTCCTGCAGCAGGTGCAGCTGATGGACCGTCTGCAGCACGACGAGGTGCAGGGCAAAGTTGAGCTGGAGCAGAGCCACGTTCAGCTGCAGGAGGCGCAGGTAAACAATCTCTCACACTACTGCTGGAATAATCCATTTTTATTATGTTTTTAATCCAGCTGAGCTCGCTCGATCTTTTCTCTGATGTCAAGACTGCGTATTTTAATTAAAGACAGTATAGTAGAGATGCACTGATTTCTTTCTCAAGCGTGACCTGCTGATTCTGATTTCATTTCTAAGAGCTATAATTGACAGTGGTCAAAAGTAAATGAACTCTCTTTAAAGGTTGTGCACTTAATGTTGTGCCCGTTTTGTCCTGTGCTAAATGATATCAAGCATCAATCATTTTCAGAGTCTTGTGTTGAGGTTAGGAGTTCAGTCGCTGAGCTCAGTTGTGACTGAATGACATGTTAAACCAGCAACAGGCCTCCTGGAAGTTGTAGAGGTGTAAATATGCTCTCTCTCGTCTACAGGAGAAACTGAAGCAGCTGGCCAGAGACAACGAGGAGCTGAAGACGGAGGTGCAGGAGCTGCTGAACAGCTCTGCTCTGAACAGCTCTCACAGAGACGACGGTGAGTCCTGCTTCAGCTGTGTGTGTGTGTGTGTGTGACTCTACACTTACTCTAACCCCTGTACTGTCCCTGCTGGTGTTCAAAGGTGACGGTCTGGAGAGTCATTCTCTCCCTGAGAGCTTCCAGAAGTCACACATCGTCATCCCAGAAGACTTTGAGAGCAGAGAAGAGATGGTGAGTTGATTAAAGATACTCTGCATATACTCAGGTGGATGTGGAGATTTACAGTCAGAATAGACAGAAGTGAGTTTTCCTCTTCCTCTGGTTGTAGGAGGAGTTTATTCACTCTGCTCTGACGCGTCTGGAGGAGGAGCGAGATGAAATGAGCCGCCGCTTCGAGGAGGAGAGGAGACTTCATCACGCCGTCCGACAGCAGATGACGGCCATGAGCCACGAGCATCATCATCATCATCATCACCCTCATGCTCACAGCACAGGTATTTATAACTCCAGTTTAACCTCAATGGAAATTCTACATTTATCTAATATTTGAGTTTTGCTTACTTGTCCTTTATAGAAATAAAAAAGGTATGGTTTCAATGATGAACTGCCTTCAATGAACAACTGAGTGTTTATCCTGGTTCTTTTGCACTCTTGACACACTTTTTGACTGAAGCTGACACAATCTGTTTTGTTAAAAGCACTAGATAAATAAAGGTGTGTGTGTGTGTGTGTGTGTAGAAGGCTCTGACGGCGTCCCGGTGGAGGTGCATGAGGCTCTGCGGGTGGCTATGGAGAAGCTCCAGCAGCGCTTCACCACACTGATGCAGGAGAAGGTGGATCTGAAGGAGCGGGTGGAGGAGCTGGAGCACCGCTGCATTCAGCTCTCAGGAGAAACGGACACCATCGGTGAGACGCCGCCGACACACACTCACTCAAACCGCTTCCTGGTTCAGAATGTTTTTACTTCATTCTATTCTAAAACAAAATAATAAGAATTAAAAGCATCATTTAAAAAAATATATAAATAAAACAGTAGAGATTACAATCTAAATGTTTCTACTTGTGCTTCAATTTTCTATTTAATTAAGAATAAAACCATTCATATAATTTAGTGTGTTAGCTTAAATGTTAAAAAGGAAAAATCAGCCAATTTGTTTAATTAATAATATTCAGTAATGCATCAGATATATTTTAGTAATGAACATGCAGGAGTATTGTTATTGCTTAAAAATGCCCCAAAAAAAAAAAAAAAAAAATATATATATATATATATATATATATTTTAAATATATACAAGCTTCTTTTCCATCAAACACCAAATACTTGTATAAAGTATTACACTTTTTGTTTTAGATTTTAAGACGTAAATAAAAAGTTACTTATTGTCGACAGAATGTTTAAAGGGAGCATCAAAATAAAGTGTTACTGGTAATTGCTGTATTGTTGTTTACAGATACGATATTTGTTTTGTTGTGTGTGTGTGTGTGTGTGTGTGTGTAGGTGAATACATCGCGCTGTATCAGAACCAGAGAGCCATCATGAAGCAAAGACACTATGAGAAGGAGCAGTACATCAACATGCTGGCCAAAGACAAGGAGGAGATGAAGGTACGAGGAGCAGCTGAGTGATGCAGTGATGTCTGTGGAGTGATGTTGACCTGTGTGTGTGTGTGTGTGTGTGTGTGTGTCAGACAAAGCTAGCGGAGCTGCAGGATCTGGTCATGCGTCTGGTGGGCGAGCGTAACGAGTGGTACAGCAGATACATGAGCGCCGTCGGTCACCCTGACCTCCTGACCTCTGGAGGAGAGCAGCTCCATCCCACTGACGGACACACAGACAGCCCAGGTGCTCCAGCACACACACACACACACACACACACACACACACTCACTCACACACACACTCAGTTCGCTCGGAGGAGTCGGTGAAGTGAACCAGACGGCTACACTTTCAGAAGTGTTCGCTTCAGGCCTGGGAAAGCTTTTTTAATAATCAATATCTGCTGCTATATAATAGTGCTATAAATCATTAATAGCTTAATTCTATTTAATTCATGATATTAATAATTAATAGCAATATTGTTTTCATGTATTAATTTACAACATACAAGGAAAAGTGTAGTAAAGTACTGTATAGTCAATATACATGTTTTCTTATGCTCAGTTTTAAAATATTTCTAATTAATAATAATAATAGGAATATTGTTTTTATTAATTTTAAGTATAAATGTGACAGTTCAAAACACTATAGCTAATATCGGCCAATTTTTCTACTTTTTTCTGGTTTTAAACTATTTTTTTTTTTATTAATAATGATAGTAATATTAATAGATACATAATTTTTTATATATCTATAAAATAATAATATAAAAGGAAAAGTCAATACATTTGAATGAATATAAATCTTTCTATGTATGCTCACTTTAAAACTATTTCTTTAGCTAGAAATATTGTGATGTCAAAGTTATTGTTTTTTGTGTGTGTTGTTTTTTTATCAAATCCAATCCAAAAAAAACTTTGGAATTAGTCAAATAAGCGTGGGACTGCTGAACTATTTCATTAATAACTTAATAATAATATTATTATTATTATTAATAAATATTAATAACTTTTATCATTAACTTAAAAATGACATTTTCTGTCTTGTTTTGTAAAAGTTCCTAATTATTTATTGTCAGGGTATTATTTGTGTTTTGGTTACACAATGATCTCTTTTAGCTCTAAAGACTTAGAGAAGTTGTCACTTATTGCATCCTCAGATATCATTTACTCTAATATTAAACTACTGTTTGCAGCTGATTGTGTGTCGTTTTCCTGAAATGTTCCTCTTCCTCTCAGCTGTTCTGGACTTGAGCACAGCGGTGGAGGCGTCTGCAGCGCCTCAGTCCAGCACTGACCCTCAGAACCAATCCCAGAGTCCCGAGCGGCCTGGATCTGCTCCGGACGGCCCGTCCCTGAGGCCCAAAGAGGACGGCACGGCCCGCCAGATCATGCAGCTCCTGCAGGAGATCCAGAACCCTCAGGCCCGGCCCGCTCCCTTCCTGGGAGAAAACCCCTGCATCCCGTTCTTCTACCGGCCGGACGAGCACGACGAGGTCAAGATCCTGGTGGTCTGAGAGCTGTCCTGCTCGGCCGTACTAATTATTTCTCTGGTTTCTACAGCGAATGAGAGAGATCTGATGACTTCTGAAGCTCTTCGGCTCTGTTGGGGGTGTGTGTGTGTGTGTGTGTGTAAACCAGTTAATCCATACCAATATCATACTTCTGCTGCTCGGTGTCTTTTCCCTCACATGTGTCCTCTTTACTTTATCAAACAAGTGCAATAGACAGATCAGTGACTCAGATCCTGACGTGATGAACTCGCGCACACTAACTAGAGTGCAGTAATACTGAGATGATAAAGCAGGTCTGGACTGAGATGATGAAGTGTTTTCTGAGAAAATCAGAGGTTTGTTTGTG
Organism: Enteromius unitaeniatus; assembly: GCA_032359435.1. Taxonomy (NCBI): domain Eukaryota; kingdom Metazoa; phylum Chordata; class Actinopteri; order Cypriniformes; family Cyprinidae; genus Enteromius; species Enteromius unitaeniatus. The sequence goes on from JAUMHI010000040.1 coordinate 26,678,613, forward strand.
TGCGGAGCATGTAGGGCAGAGTATTGAATATGAATCATTCGATCTGAATGTGTTTTACGCATCGCGGTGTAGATTAGAATCGAGCCGAGAGTGTTCGGGACACAAAAACCCTTTTTTTTTGCTTTTCTAATTAGAGTTTATTGAAAGATGTAATTCTAATTGTACCCCTTCGAACACGCCAGCACCTTGCGTTTCTTCCAGAGCGGGTGACGTGGAGATGTTGGCGACTGTTTGCGGCTAACTCTATGACGCTAGCACCCGTCAGCCGAGAGTTTGTATGTGATATGAGAGATTTGTAATAATTCTTGGATGCTGAGTTCATCTCATCAGATCTGGCAACACGTTCCGTGAAGATCAAGCTCTTCTTCATGTCTTGTTGTATGTTTGTGTAGGTGAACGAACACCTTTAACGAGCGTGATGCATGTTAATCTCCAGGCGTTTACACAGACATTCAACCAGCTCTGAATGAAGTGCTTTAATGCATTCTAGAAGTGCTTTGTTGCCGTATCTGTATTGACCTGAAGAACTGGTTCTAACTGGACGCGTGTTTACAGCAGAGTACCGTGTTTAGTCTGCAGTACCGGGGTATCGAGTCCAGCTTCTGCATCTTTTCATGTATGAATATATTTTCCAGTCGATCTTTCGGGCGTGGGCTGATTGTTTGGCAGAAGCGTGTAAATAGTGTACCTGTGTATTATACTGTATATTGAGCGGGATGCTGGAGATGAGTCTAGTGCGGAGAGAGGACGGGATGTTCGTGTGCTTTCATACTACGGCTGAACTCGAGGAGAAGTCTATTTATTTGGGATAATTACACACTAATCTGTTTTAATCTAGACCGATGGAACACAATGAAGGAATAATGAGTAGTTTGAGCAGAAACACTTCTGTGATGATTTTCCTCCTAAATAAACCTGATTGAGCAAAATGAAGCCCGCTTTATGTTTGTGTTCGTGATTCGGGAACTGAATATGATTTCATCATCATCATGTTTGTTGTGTATAATAATAATAATAATAATAATGTGCTGCTATAATCAGCGGTCTTTTGATGACCTCACTGAGAGACTCAACTTCTAACGAGGATGACACACACTTTGAAATGTAGTATTGGTGCCATAATTGGGATTTTTTTTAAATCTCAAATTAGGAATCTCTTGATTTCGTAATAATAACTTAACACTTTGACTTTATCTCATAATTATGAAAATGTCCATTTTGAACTTTTTCTCCGTTTAGACTTGATTAGTCATATTATGACTTCCCATGTCAATCTTTACACAGTCAAACATTTGTAAAGTTTATCTCAATTACATAGGTTAGTATAAAGTTTTTATCTCTTAGTTGTTTCAGCAATAATTTATACTTATGACTTAATTATGACTCTGTATGTCAATTCTGACTTGTTTCCCGTTAAGATTTGTCCATTTAGATTTTATGTCATAATTATGACTGTTAATAATAATTACGATCTAAAGCATATCTTAGATTATGTACATTTTAGATCTACAATTCTATATTTATTTGTATAGCGCTTTTCATGATACATATCATTGCAAAGCAGCTTTACACCAAATATTATGTTTTTTTAATGTAATTAAAAAGCCATAAACTACACACAAAGTCATTACGACAAGTCAAAATAAGGACAATTTTGCCTTTTTACTTTGACTTTTATGACTTAGTTTGCCAACATTTTTATCTTTTGTTTCATTATCATGGCTTTCAATAGTATGTCAATTTTAAATAATAGTTATTACAATAAACAATCTATGATGTTAAAAGTCAAGATTGACGCACATTCATAATTAAGAGATAAAAAGTTAAGGTGCGAATATAATTTGGATGCATCTGATCATAATGATTTTCAGAATTGCAAATTTCAATGTAATAATTGAAACTTTTTAGGTCATAACGTGGTTTACCGAAGCATGTTACCTTCCATAGAAATACACCAGCACTCATATTTGACTAGTGTGCTAAAATACCTTCTCTGTTCTCTGAAGACGGGAAGCAGCACAGACACAGTGTTTTGTTGACACTGAACTTTAATGATGACACGTTACACACACATTCATTCACCCAGTATTACAGCTTTCTGTCCAAACACAGAAAGAGGCCCGGTTTATTCCTCCACACACTCCATTTCATAAGCTTCGTTTAAATTAATCACTTACCCATAATAATTTAATACTCAATAATCATACATGTGGACTAATCTCTAAACAGTGGAAGCACAATTTCGCATAAATGCACCACAAAGATACGCGACACACTTAAGATACAGTATGTCCATGACAAACTCTTAAATAACGGTAAATCTTCTCTGGTTAGTGGGTCTTACTAAGACTCCAGGAGTGGATTTTGGGAAGGTCTGGTGTGGATGTCGAAGACGGAAACATACTATTGGTATACGGGTCCGGTCATGCCACAACGTCAACTATCATCAACAGGGGCTTTATTATTATCTTCAGAATTATTACAACAAACGACAGAATTACAGTCCACCGCTGTGGAGGATTTTTCTTCTCAACAGAACAAAAACAACACCTGAACAAACTGGGATGATTTCTATGCATACACCAGCAGTCATGCTGAACCTTGCTTCTTTTTGCTGGATCTTGATTTTCATCCTTAAATAAAAAAAAATCAGATACACTTGCATAATTTGAATGCACAGGGATGGTTTATCCACACACGCGTGAAAAATATGTGCTGGTTAAAGGTGCTTTAAACAATTTTTAATGTCCCAGCGAAAACAAGAATCACATTTATCTCCAGTAAGAAAGCATCTCTGTTTGTGGCGTGATGCGCATGAGCTTGAACTAAAAACTGCTTCCAGCACCTTTAATCAAATGAGGCTGTGTTCAGAATATCGTGCCACTGCTACTGTTTCTGTAGTATGTATGCAAATGACCTGTTAGGAATACCCAAATTACTGACTACATTTGCAAAAATGCGCAACTTAAAAATGCATTTTCTGTCTGAGTTAAGCATGCAATGAGTCGACAGTGTAGCGCTTCCGCATGCTGTGTGTTAACAATATACAGTAGACAGAGCCGGCGTGTGATAAACCATCCCACACTCAAGCGTCTCCAGGACATCTGTTCACCCTACAACTGCACTAATGTGTTTAAAATGACATGAACGTGCGGTCAGCATAACTCCGACTGACCGGTGAAGATATTGCACTCTCTAATTCAATCCAGCCCCACCAAAGGTTCAGATTCTCTAATGAACGAGTGAATGGTTTGAGCAGAATCCCTGAAGGTGAACACACGTCCTCGCACTTGAGAGCGTTTGCATGGCAGGGAAATAATGGATTTAGTGCTTTGTTAGTAGCTAAACATCCTTGAAAGCAATTATGATCGTTTGCAATTTGGGGAATAAAAGGCTACGGAAGATACAAGAAATAGATATTCTGAAGAATGCTGGGATGCAAATGGGTCCCATTGACTTTCACAGTATGGCAGGGGTTCTGTAGAGTTTAGCTCCAACCTCCACCAGGTGTGATTGATTAGGGTTGGAGCTAAACTCTGCAGGACACTGGCCCTCCAGGACCCAACTTGGTGACCCCTGCAGTATGGTCTGACCGTGCTATGGAAGTGCAATGGGACCCGATTTCCTTATGTGTTCCATGGAAAAGTTTTACAGGTTGGGAATGAAATGAGAGTGAATTTGGATTTTTTCTAGAAGGTTTGATGGCTGGAATGTCACAAAGAGCCTGAAGGTTGAAGAAACTCATTTCTGGAACCGAGGATGCAGGAAACATCTGGACGGTTTCTGGGTTCCTCCGTGTTGGTGTTGTTTCTGTAGAGCTGGTGGGTTTGGGTTGTTTTACTCGATGTGAGGAGGAACAGAAGAAGAAAACAATGCTAGGGGTCGCGTGGAGAAAAGGGGCATCTGTGTTTGACCGGCTGAGCCATGAAAGCAGAGAAGAAGAAAAGACAGAAGAGTAAGCATCGAGACAAATGAACGCTCAGCAGATTGACAGGAGAAACTGTCCTCAGAGTCACACGGAGAGAAGACAAACCCCACCATCCCTCTTTAACAGCAATATTACATAATAGTTTACCTGCGAGTCATTTAGAATCAAGTAGAGATGTACAGTCACATAAAGTTTTTATTCACTAAAGTCACACCTAAATGTCTAAATGTCAATCACTATGAAAAAAAACCCAACTTTTCGGATTATTTTGGAATCTCTTTTTATTATTTGGATTGTAAAGCTGATGTTTAAATTTTTTTTAAAAAGTCAACTATACGTTTACATGTATAAAGACAACTGGAAAAATATATTTTAAAAAATCCACTATAGTACTGTATAGCACGTTTATTTTTAAATTTAGTAAATAATAACATTTTCATTATTTATTTATTTATTTTTGTAGTACTTTTAGTATTCTGATTGGTCATTCGTGTAATGTAGTGCGCATTTTTTTGTCATTTTTAATCATAACTAAATTTTAGCAAATATATTAACAAATACAACTCAACAATATATTTAAATGTAACCTTCAACAAAAATATTTATATGTTTGTGTTAGTTATGACTATACACATCTCGTATCACATCACACGACAATGCAGACATAAAAAAATTAAAATTACTAATAAATTAAATTATTTTAATTTTTTAGATGACAATGAAACTTTTAATTGATATTTATATTTCTAAAGTTGAAATTACCTCAAGAGACGATGGTGCACAAACTAAATGTGACATGAGGAAACATTAGGAGCTTGTACCGACTCGACAACAGGTAAGACTCGGATTATTCTCGGGCGCTTTCAAAACACTGCTGCATGAAGATTCGAATCTTTTTATTTGAATCAGTGGTTCGGAGTCATGTGGATTCATTACGAATGTTTCGATGGACGATGCCTCTAATCAAACTCTCTCAAGAACACAAAATATACACATACTCATTAAAGAATAATTTGGAGAATATATTTAAATGCACGTAGATCGGTTTTGTAAGAGTCGACCAGCAGGTGTCGCTAGTGTGCGCTTCGAAAAAGTGAATCGTTTTATGAACATCATTATATGATTCGTTTGAATCAGTTGAGTTTCCCTCATCAACACCCATTAGACATTTAGACATTTAACTGTGGCTTAAGTGCAAGTTATTATATTGTTGACTTAAAGACTTGATGTTTCAGAGAGGGAGGGACTCGTGTGGAACTATGGGAAAGAGTATTACCCTTCGGCGAGTTTGGTGTCGTCTTCTGGCCCGTGACCTCAGGGACCACTGCAGCCGAAACACATACGAAACAAAAACAAAAAGAGCCAAAGAAATGAACAGAAATACAGAAGCACACAAGCTCATTCCAGAAGATGCAGTTATCATCAGACTCCAGATCACTCTTTGGAGAGATAATGCATCCATAAACAGCAGGAAATCAAGCGTCTGCTAGCCAAAAGAAGCTTGAAGATGACAGAAAGTAAATAAGAAATGCAACAGAAATGACCAAAACCCTGTGCTCATTCAACTTTTCTTTATGGAGCATAAATAGTGACAGAAAACTCATCAACCATCTGTCAAAGAGTTTGAGTTGATAAAAATGTTGTGTTGTAGATCTACCAGCTCCACAGTATATGTTTCCTTTTCTACATTTTGGTTTGATGATGACACAATTATGTGAGATGAGAGGTTAAACTGTGACAGACGGTTGTAGAGTTGTATGATGTGTATTCATGTGTGAGTTGAGGAGCAGGAGGGGGAGGAGTTCTGGCTGAGTGGGCGTGTCTGTCCTTGCTGTCTGTCACGGGTATGGGAGGGGCTAATAGTCTAAGAGGGAGGAGTCTGTGGGTCGGCTGGGTCGAGTAGGTGATGCTGGGGGTCGTCGGCTGCCATGGAAACACAGAGAGAAGATGGATGAGTCACACACTCACACTCACACACACACACAGAGCAAACATCCACAAAATTATGTTAATTAAACGTGAAAGAATTTCGTTCACATGAGAAAGTAAAAATATTTTGCAGTGAGAAATGGAATAATTTCCACACTTACAGTAAACAGCCTAGAGGAGATTGCTCAATCATTCTGGATATTTATTCTCATAATTTTGCCAAAGTTGTGAATCAAATACCCTGTTATAATATCAATAATTTCTAATACAATTATTTTAAAATAAATTCCTTCTTTTATAAAAAAACAAAAAAAAGGAAATTATTTTCTTTACTTTATCCAAACAAAGTCAAGAAATTAATTAAATGGCAATAAAATACAATTGAAAAGAAATAACAACAACAATAAATTTACTACTAATTATTATTTTACGTAATAATTAATTAATTATTAAATTAAATTATTAAATTAATTTCTTGACTTTGCTTAAATAAGGTCAACATATTATTATTTTTAAATAATACAAATTATTATTAATAATGAATTATTATTATCATTGTATAATTAAACTGCATTTTTGACATTATCAAAACAAATTCAAGAAATCAATTAAATAATAATTCTAAAATAAATAATAAAAACAATTCATATTATTAATACTTTAATCAAATAAAATTGATTAAATAATTCATTTATTTATTCCTAAAAAAAAAGAAGCAAAACAGCATTGTTTAGATTATTTTAACAAATAAAATGTAATTAAGAACTAATAAAATACTAATCCAGATCTGTGCTTCTGTTGTGTGCTTGATTAATATTGATCCTGTGCGAAAAGAAACGTGTTTAACCGCATTCAGAGATCACGCCATGACTGAATGACATGCCATGAAGAGACAAACACATGGACACAATACATCTGACACTTCACCTTTGACCCCACTGTTCAGTTTGACCCCAGAGCTCACATGTGCAGCGTCTGACTGGATGTTTGTAGGCGTTATTATTGTGAGAATCATAAATAACGATGGCAAAACTGAAATAAAACAAGTGCACGGGGTTGCAGAAGGAAAGGCTTTTAAACTAAATCAACCTGTAATGTTTGCACATTACAGAACCTGTTCTGAGACCTGCTGTCCATCTAGAAGAGTAACCAATCAGATGCAAGCTTTTTCAAATTCAGCCATTTAGATCTGCTGTAAGCACGGTAGAAGAAGGCGTTCTGTGTTAAATACAACGTGACATGCTGACGATTTCCCACAGAAATACAGTAACGGACTCAAACCCACAGCATGTCACGCTTGCGCTTAACCAGAAGCTTCCCTGTAAAGAGCTTATTCTTGTTTCTGTGTAAAAGCGTTCCAACAGATGATTTCTGGACAGTTGTGTGCGTGTCGGAGGGTCTCAGAGACAGTCGGTCATGCAGAGGGACGGGGAATGGCGAGAGAACCACAGACGTACCAGAAGCGTTAGTCCTCATTGGTCACTGATTGTAATTCTGTGAAAAATAATCCATATCAGCAGGAGGGGTGAAGCCAGAGTGATGGGAGGAACACACACAGTTAACATGGAGGAGACAGAAACATCAACACTTCTCCAATCCAAGCTAACCAGAGACTGACGTCCAAAACCTCTGTCTGAACATTTCACAGCCAATCATCAATTTACAAGCATCAGCAATGAGCCAGATTTAGCAATTCAGAGGTTTTGCAGATCAGCGTGCAAATCATTTATCAGGGACTTCAGCGTTAAAGTAAGGATTTAATACGAGGTCAGAATGAAAGGTGTGTGTGGTGCTGTCAGGAAGCAAGCGTTTGCCGTTAGTGTTAGAACGAGTCAAATCACACGCAACAGAGGACAAATTCAGCAATGAACACAAATAAAACAGAAAGATCCCTCGGGCTGTCCCGTGGACAGTTAGTAAAGCGTCTGTGTGTGTGTGTGTGTGTGTGACGTGATCCAGACATTCAAACATGAGATATGCTGACTCTTAGAGCTGGGTGATATAGTTAAAGCATTACTGATAGTTATAAGCCTTTTGAGGATATTTGGATGTGTCACCATCATTTCAGTTCAGTTCAGTTCTTAAATATAAGATTTAAACACAGAGAAAAGATAGTTAAAGTACTCAGTGTGTCATTTTTTTATTCATACCTGTACCATTTCAAATTTAGGGGTATATAAGATATTTAAAAATCATTTCAATTTACTACACATTCACTATATATGTGTCATTTTTTATTTTATTTTTTATTTATTTTTATTTAAGACATTTATAAGGATCGTAAAGATTTCTATTGAAATAGAACTGTTTCTTGAGCAGTATATGATTATGATTCCTGAAGACTGGAGTAATGATGCTGAACATCACAGAAATGCACGACACTTTAACACAGATTTACGTAGAAAACAGCTGTTTGAAACATATTTCATAATTTGATCAAATAAATGCAGCCTTGGTGAGCAGAAGAAACTTTCATAAAAATTGCAGTAAAAATGTTTTAATGCTAGGTTAAAACATTGACATATAAAAAATGCCACACTGAGATTTCTGTCACGAGGAAAACCTAGTCTTTGAAGAAACTCCTGGTGAATATGTGTGATATCACCCAGCCCTACTGAGAACACACGGGGCATGTGATGGCTTCGATCTGTAACGATAAGAAGAGTTAGAAGCAGGACGCCAGACTATGGACACTGAATCTGACACTGAGCTGAACTTCGGCGATGGTTGGATCGTTTAAACGTTGGTATGGTGACCGGTTAACTCACCCACACCACTGCACTTACTCCAGCGCTTAGAGGCTCACATTCCGCGGCTAAGAGCAGACGGATGTTCTTATTAGACTGCAGGACTAGAAGGTTAGTTTCTGAACGCTGTATGCACTGTGTATCACTTCTGCTGCGCTAGCACCATCACACAGTCTGAACTCAGGCAAAAAACAAGATCTGATCAAATGTTTTGTCTTAAGATGCACGCCAGGGATGCCTTTTTCTAAGGAATGCATATAAAAAAATTGGACGATGGCCTAAACCGGGCCTCAGACTGTAATTCTACTCGGTGGTGCTAGTGCTGCAGACAGGTATGCCTCAGATCTGAGCGCATCGTGATATTTTTCCAGCACAAATACAGTGTTTCATGAGCGCTTCCTGCTGTCTGAGGTAATGGAGTCTCACCTGGGCACGCTGGGAGGAGCGCGGTTAGGACGGGACGGGACCTGAGGGGGGGGCCCGCCGAAGGGGTCCGGAGAGGCTCCTGGACGGGAGGGGACAGGTGGCCCGCCGGCAGCAGGGGGCCCCGGGGCCGAGCCACGAGAACCTGGGCGTGCCGGAGGCCCCGGAGGAGGGGCCCGTCTCTGAGGGGTCGGGCTGGTCGCCGGAGAGCTAACGGAGAAATATCGTTTCTTCTTATTATGTTTCTTCTTATCTTTGTCTACGCACATTTCTCTTTGCTGATGATAGCACATTCTATAACTAAACTCAATATTATTGTATTTGCCACTACTATTTTACATCACAGTCTAAAAGTTGAATGTGAAGAGCAACCAAGAAATCAGCTGATATTTGGCATTATTTCAAGCTCATTTCATATTCCAGCAGCAGGTGGCGCTACTGGCCCGTTCTGTTACTGATTATCAGTAGTTTTAAACTGACTGAGGGGGCTGGTTCTGACGTCATCACATAATGCTGAGTTCATGAATATTAATGAGTTAGGAGTAGCTTCCTGTTCTGACCTCTAAAATCATACAATTAATATTCATGAGCCCAGCATTAACTCAAACGGGATGAGTAAAAGTACACAATATATCTGTATTAAAAAATATTATTTTTAATGATTATTTTTTTATTGTTCATGGTGATGAAGTATTTATGAACCTTTACTACTTAAATGAAATGAAAAATAATAAGAACAATTATTATGGTTCATAATAATAATAAAGTATTGTAAGTGTATATTTGTTACAGTATAACTTTTGCTACTTTAATGAATGCAATATAATAACAATTATTATTATGGTTTATAAAATATAAAGTAATTAATGGTTTAAATTTATTAAAGTATAGGATACTAAAGACTACTAAATAAAATGTAACAATTATTATAATATCCTATAATAATATTTATTCCAGTATAGGGTATTATTATACTTCATTTTGTAAATTTGCTCTTGTTTGGGCCAAAATATCTCAAATCATTTTTTATTTATTTTTGATAATAATAATAGTAATAGAATAGCTATTTATTAGCATAAAATGATGATTATAATGCTGCGTATAACAGCAGAGAATAATTCAAATCATTTACATTCTGAAAGCCTAGTTTGATTCTAAAGACATCATTTCCTGGCCACTAGTCATGGGTTTATCCTGTCTGTCCTGAACGCACCGTCCTCCGGAGCCAGTGCGCTGCACCTGCAGCCAGGAGTCGTCCACGGGTGGAGGCAGAGAGGTGGAGATGGTGGTGGTGCTGATGTCTCCGATGATGTTGAGCGCTTCTTTGAGAGCGTGGTACATACGGAGCATCTCGTCACGCCGCTGCGCCTGTTCAGCCGACTCCTCCATCAGCGTGTTCTGATCTCCACACGAGTACAGCTGAGCCAGCAGCTCCGCGTTGATGAACTCCTTCGTCTGAGAGACACCATAATAATCAGGAAATCTAACAGTGTGCATGGGCCAGCTACATAAACTTAGACACCATATTAAAAGACCTATTAGCAGTTTACATTATTGATCATCAGGTGCATGATGGTCTTGGGCATCAGGTCTCGTACGGTCTTGTTGACGATGCCCATGTAAGAGTCCACCAGGTTTCTGATGGTCTCCACCTGTCTCTCCAGCTGAGGGTCCATGGAGTGCGTGAAACCGTCCGAATCGTTCTCGTCTCCAGCGCTGTCCTGTGGACACAAACAGACACAATCACCCAAAAAACACCAACAAAGCAGAAGATGCACAAAAAAATCAAAGTGCTGCTCAAAGCTTGTACCTTTTCCTTCTCCTGAGTGACGCCACGGAAAGCAGCGTGAGAGAAAGAGAAGAGCATTTGAAGGTGCATCATTAGGATTTATTCATGCTACTCACATCAGATCGGTCTGAACACACACCACCACACGCTCAGGATACACTCCGGCTCGCAGGAACGACGCTTTCCATCCGTCCACATCCTCCTGAGTCTCACAGGCCAGCTCCAGCTGACGGTAGTCCTTATACACGTTCCTGTAATCACATTACATCTTTAAAGTCATAATTCAAATTGATTATTAGTTCTTAGCTGCTGCTAATACACTCATGATCAATATTAAGGATGACCTCTGACCTTTGCTCAGTGTTGAACAGGGCAAAGATGTGTTTGCTGGACATGAAGCCCTTCTCCACATCTCTGAACTTCAGATTGTCCACCTGCAGCATGTACTTCTTCTCTTTCTCCTGCAGGGGGCAGAACAGAGTTCGTCTCACACTGACGGGGAACAGCTCCTCAGAGAAGCCGACGGCGTTTCAGTGACTCTGCCTTCAAATGATTAATTAAGACTTTGAATACAGAACACAATCCTATGCGTTGAGATGCTGGGATGTTGTGAAGTAGAGAAGATGTGTGTATATGCATGCAAAGTTAGTGCACTTATTTTTTAAATCAATGGGCTCTCCCCTCTATGAGATTAAAACCATAAATCACCCATAAAGTGTTATGGGTTTGTTCAGATCATCAACATGAGTGATAATAACAGTGATGAGTGACTAGGTAACCAAAGAAAGAGAGCAGAGGAAGGAACAGGCTGTAGAGCTTGTGTGTGAAGTGTGTGTGTGTATATATATATACACTGAGCAGAGCCTCGGCCACACGCGGCTGGAACTGATTAGAGCCGACAGAGCTAAAATAAACAGTCAGGGCGGGCGATGGCGGAGTCTGCAGGCGGACTGGTGCACCACAGCCGTCTGGCGGGCCTTTAGGGGCCCGGAGCCCAGCGGGCACAGCCCGGTATTCCCCTGCCCACCAGAGCGAGCACCACGCCCTGCCGTAACTCCCGTAAAAACACACCAGAAAAGAACAGAGCATGTGATGCGTCACGGAGACTTCTGATTGGTGCTCAGGTGTTCTTCTCCTAAAATCACTTAATGATGATAAGCCTGCTGAAAACATTAACTATAAAGAAAATAATAATAATAATAATAATAATTGCTTGAAATAAATCAATGTTAACTGAAATAAAATAACATTTCATCTAGTTACCAAAGTACTAAAACAACTACAACTCATTTTTTTTAAAACCAACAAAATTACTAAAACTTCAAAAGTATAATGAAAAACCAGAAAAATTCAGGATACTAAAAAATCATATATTAAATATACTAAAATAACATGTTTAAATTTATGCAAACAATTAATGGGCATTTTTAAAAATATAAATATAAATATAAAATGTAAATAATTTATAGAAGTAGTATAAATATATATATATATATACAGTTGAGGTTTACATACACCTTGCAGGATCTAAAAAATGTTAATAAGGCCTATTTTTACCAAAATTAAAGGGGTCATCGCATGTTATTTATTATTTAGGACTGAGCTGAATAAGATAAGGTGTCCTTGTTACAAGTTACTATTATAATAACAATAAATTATGCACAATTAAATGCTATTAACCTTAAGCCAAACCCTAATCCTAACCCTAACTATGTACGGGTGGTTAATTAATATTTCTCAGTATAATTACACCGTAACAAGGACACCTTATTATAAAGTATAACCAATATTTCAGATAAAAGACATTTAGATATACTGTAGTCCACGAGAGAAAATAATGGTTGAATTTATAAAAATGACTCCACTCAAGAGTTTGGCTTCTAATACCGCGCTGTTATCAGAATTATCCACAGCTGTGTTTTTTTGTTTAGTGATAGTTATGAGTCCCTTGTTTGTCCTGAACAGTTAAACTGCTGCTGTTCTTCAGAAAAATCCTCCAGCTCCCACAGATTCTGTGGTTTTCCAGCATTCTTGTGTATTTTAACCCTTTCCAACAATGACTGTATGATTTTGAGATGCATCTTTTCACAGTGAGGACAACTGAGGGACTCATACGCAGCTATTACAGAAGATTCAAACAGTCACTGATGCTCCAGAAGGACAAAACACGCTTTAAGAGCCGGGGCGTGAAAACTTTTGAAAATTAAAGGGCAGGTTAAATTTAACTTATTTATTTAGTCTTCTGACAAACTTCTGTAGCCTCTAAAGTGCAGTACTTGATATGAGTACTTGATTTGGGATTTCTTTCCTGTGTGTGTTTGTGAATGTCAGGGCTTTTCCGAGTATCGTGTGTCCGTTCGGTCAGGTGCTCGTTCCAGCTGGACCTGCAGCTCATCATCACATATAAAACACACAGTTACCACGGTGCAGGGAGGATGACGTCACTCTGCAGCCATAGCAACCGTCTCCTCCACACACACACACACACACACACACACTGGGAGCAGCCGGGCAGTGAGTCACACTTTTCCTTCTCCTCAGCCAGATTCTGGGAAGAGAGGCTTGAGGAGAGGAGAGGAGAGAGATGGATCTATAGGGAGGAGGATTGTATGAGAGACGAGGAAACAGAGATGATAGGAAGATCACGGCTGCACTCTTAAAGGAGCAGTGCAGAGAAAAACCAACATATCACTGCGACATGTCTGTCAAACACTCTTCTCTTCTGTATAAAGATAGCGGTTAAGCTCTCAAAAAAGAATCAGTAGCTCAGATATATTTTCATACTGAATTATAGCTTTGTACAGAAAATATAATTTTTAATGTTCCGCAGAAGAAGGAAAGTCACAGCGGTTTATAATGACGTGATGGTGAGTGAATGATGACACATACAGTATAACGAAATACTGTACTTTTCCAATCTTTTGAATCTTACAAAAAAACTGTCAAAAAAAGTCATTTTAACAAAAAAATAACAAATTTAGTTTTAGTAACAACGTTTAGAACCAATAAGATTTTTGCATTTTATTATTATAATTTTGATTTAAAAGATTCATTCCATTATACTAAATATAAATCTATTATACTTTTCTTTTTTTTCTTTTTTTTACATTTTTTTCACATTTTATAGATTTTTTTAATGTATAATCTATGTTTAATACTATTTGCTATATATATATATATATATATATTATTAAAAGTGAAAAAAGTCATTGAAATCGTATTAGAGAAAATATACTTTTTTTCTGTAAGCTGTAAAAATGGTGATGATTATGAAACATGTACAATAATTTTGTTTCTCCATTTCCTTTATCATATCAAGCATTAGTGCTCAAGGTGCAAAAAGCAACTGAAATAAAAGTTAATAAAATAAAATAAACTCAATCTAGCTTAACTGTCTTAAAAAATGTAAAAAATTTCTTCCTTTTTTATTTATGTATGTATATATTTATTGAAGCATGAAATGTATCCCAGCAAAAAATAAACAAGACACTAAATAAATAAATAAATAAAAGGAAAAATATTTTCCTTTTATTCCAGAAAGACCCAGATATCATTAATCAAAAAATTATCAGTGAATCTGTGCGTCGACAGCACAGAACTGCTCTTATCACAACACTTCTTGTGTATTTTAGGGGTTAATGTGTGTGTGTGAAGTAGTGTTTAGTCGCAAGCGCTGTGGTCTGCTGCTCTGTATATATATATATATATATGACTCTCTGTGGGTCTTTTTCTAAACACACACACACACGCACACACACACACACACACACACACGCATGGAAGTCATCAGAGGGTGAGAAGTCAGACATCAGTGTATATCAGTCATGACCTCTGACCTCCCCAAACACACACACACTCACACTCTGAATGATTCTCCATATGGTCTTGTAAAGTCTCAATGGCTCCGAGCCTCTAAAACCTCGAGTCTCTGGAAACGTTGAGCACTGAGAGCAGAAATCTGCTCCAGATCTGATCCGTCTGATCTCACAGTGATTCCAGACAGGAAGTTTGAATTGTGTCAGCTGATACTGAGAGACCAATCAAACCAGAATCTAAATAACCGTCGGCTGTAGACACTCAGAGTCAGATTCACAAATCATTCTTCCTGCTTAAGAGTCTAGGTTATAATATTTCGCATTTTTATTAAGAATGTTTTTTTATTTCTCAAAATTGTTCTTGATACAATATATAATATTATATATTTCCTAAATAATATTTTTTGTGAATTTCATCTTAACCTCCAACTTGGTATAATCTTATGAAAAAAATTGTAAAGAAAAAATATGATACACATTTTAAGCATGTCTTAAGAATCGCAAACTGACTTTACAAACCTAACTTATCTAAAGAATAGTTCACCCAAAAATCTGCTTAAAATGTGCTCTCCTTCAGGCCAGAAGAAATGTAGATGAGATTAAGATGAAAAGAAAAGCAGCAGTGAATGGGTGCCGTCAAAACACCAAACACCAGAATAATCCACAGCACCCCAGTCCATCAGTAAACATCTGGAGAAGACACAAGATCAAACTAATCTTGGATGGCCCGAGGGTGAACACATTTCTAACAGATTTTTTTTTATTTTTGGGTGAAGTACAACTTTAAGATGTTTTGAATCCAATCCAAGAACATAAGATGTTCACTTACTCAGAACACTTGAGCGCTCAGATCTTATGATTACTCACAGGACGTGTTTGAGACACAGTCGAGATGTCTTCTGAAGCTCTCACTTCAGCTGAATCTCATTTCTGTTTCAGAGAATCTCATTAGAGATGTTTCCCTCCTGTGTCCAACCACACGGACAGAACTCTGAATATTTTCCATTGTTTTGTTTTTAGTGTGACTAACACCAGCGCAATTATAAGAGCGGAGGAAGTTCAGACTGGATTCATAAACACACTTCTCACGGCTGACTGCGCAAATCTAAACAGAACCGCCTCGCTAACACACTTCTGAGACACGTCCCTCAGAAACACACTGGTATCAGGTGTGATCATACATGTAGAGCTAAAGCAGAACCTGAAGCACTCTGTACTGTGTGTGTGTGTGTGTGTGTGTGTGTGTGTGTGAAACTGAAAAGCGCTGGTGTCTTGGTTTTGCATCAAAGGCCAGAGAGACGCGGGGAGGCATCTGGGAGCAATAATGGCGCTCTAACCCCTCATTACCAGAACGACTGCGCCTTGAGCCAAGGCCAACAGCAATTTTCAAAATGCATGTTTTTCCCCCTCTTTCTGTCTTTAATTCACAAAAGGAAAAAAAGCACAGCTCTCTGCCTCTCGACACGCTTGACTTCTCCGAGCGGTTTTTGGACAAACTTTAACTAAGTCACTCGCTAGTCCAAGAGCTATAACTCAATTATAAAACATTTCTGCCACAAGAAAAAATAATAAACATTGAGATTTTTTATCTCACAAACCTGACTTTTGTTTCTTGTTACTGAGAATAAAAGTCAGAATTACGGGATATAAATTCAGTATCGCAAAATGTAAACAAAGTCAGTATTATTTGTGATCTTTTTTTTTTTTTAAATAAAGTCTTCCATACAAAATATCCTTGTAAAATTATTGTTTAAATATTCTGAAAACACTATGATTTACTAAAATTAATAGTAAAAAAGGTAAATACTGAACAGCGATATTTGGACTGCTGACATGATCCCAAAGCTGTTTTTTATTTATTTATTGTTTGGTTGTAAAACTGCAGTATATTATGGCTCAGGAGTTTAGATATATTTGGGTAAGCTCACATACGGGTCAATATGTACCTTACAGCAATCGTTCAATCGCTTGACTGCTTGGAAAATGCCAAATCTGCTAAACGTGACATATACTGTGAACAAACATAACGAGTTAAAGCAGCTCTGAATGAATGCGTATTGTGGAAAGTGCTAGATAAGCCTGACTCTTCCTCTTTTAGTTGGTTTCCCTCCGGCGCTGTAGGACCGAAAGCCTTTTGCTGAGCTCACAGGACAAAAAAAGATCAACAAAGAGAAAAAAAAGTAGGAAAGAAAAGTTACTGGTGTGCCGTTAAACAGCCTCACATGCTCACATCCCACATGCATGCTCAAGTTTTTTCTGTTAGGCAAGAAGAAGACTGTGTGAAATCTTGCATATCATATTTTTTTATATGTATGCATGCATCAAGCTTGCACTTGCACTTATACTCTGGATAGATGCTTTTATTCAAAATGCACTGAATTCCAGAGAAACATGCACTGCCTGAGAATTGGTGATGTGCTCAAATTCAATGAAAAAGGAAGATCTTATTTATTGTAATTGAAACTGAAAGAAATGTAAGTGAGGAATGTAAACCTGACGTGTTGGGGTTCAGGTAGACGTGTTCCTGACAGACGAGAGGACCATGGTTTGTGAGCAGTGAAGGCTCCTCTCGATGTTCACTGAGAGCTGCTGGAGACGCTTCATCCCTGCATTACACGGCTTCCAGGTCAGAGGATGTCATTCAGCATCACACTGACTGCTAAACTCATTCCATTTGTCAAATTTAGTAATGAAGTGAACTCAAACTAGATTCTGCAGAGTTTAGCTCTTTGGAGGTTTATAGTGGTCCTGAAGTTCTTGGTTGTCTGGATCAGGTGTGTGTGGCACTCCAGGAACTGATTTGAGACCAATTACAGGAAATATGTATTATTGATCCTATTTTCCAGTTAACATACAGTGCATCTATTACTGTAATTTACTGTAAATAATTACATGCTCTAACGTGATAAATTTCACTTTCATTTTTAAATGAAACATGAATTTTCCAGTAGAATAATAATAAAAAAATAACAGAAAATAAAGCTTTTTCTTTAATGCATAATTGTTGTAACTAACCGTATGCACTAGTGTGTTCAGTGCGATATAAAAAATACATTTGGTGTTCATTTAAGTTAATTCAACAAAACATTTTAATGTGAATCTGTCAGTTAATTATAATTTATTTTTTTTTATTTCAAATACTATTAATTATATGCACTCGGTTAAGCTCTTAAAGTTTTTCGTGAATTTTCCAGGTAAAATATATATATATATAATATAAAAGTAATAAAGCTTTTTATTTTAAAAACATGTTTTAATTTGATTGAACTTTTATTTAAGCAGGCAAGTTGATTAAGAAGAAGTTATTTTGGAATAAAAGCCTGGCAGGAGGATGACTGTGTCCTGATCTGTAGAGAGAGTGCTGAGGCGTTTCTGGGTCTGAAACCCTAGCTAAAACAAACACCAGCCTGTGACTCACTACCCACAATGCACCACATCGCTGCAGACCAGAAGAACGAGAGCTGGACCAATGGGTGGAGATTAACTAGAGAACCAGAATCTGAAATGAGTCAGCCATTTGTAAATTCGCTCAAAAAACTTGAAAACTCACCGGCTTCATGCCAGGACGTTGCTAGGGTCTTATGGGTGGTTGCTAGGTGTTGTCTTACAGCACAAACACTGCAGGTCAACACACGCTGAGCGTGTATATTATAACAAATCTAAGAGCAAGTCTAACTTAAACACCACTAAAAAGAGCAACAGAACATTTCTATTCTATTTCTCACTCACTGCAGACGTTGGTGAGCATTAGAGTTGTGCTGGAAAGGGCTGTGTTCATGTGTTTTATGAAGCTGATTCAACACCACACTGACTGCTGAACATAAACCACACCGCACATAAAACCCTTCTGAGACGGGGAGGAAAAGCCAAAGAAGTCTAGTTTCTAGTTAAAATAAGATCCTTTAAGATTGACTGTAAATAATCCCATGCAGTAATGTCTTCAATTATACGTGCATCTGTTGAAGCATGTTTACATGTGAACATTTCCATGAGAAACAAAACACAATGTTCTGCGATGAAATTATTCATGTGCTAACGGACATCAGTTTCTTCAGTAGAACACAAACCACGAGGTTTAACTCAAACTGCTGCAGTCTGTCAGTCATATAAAGGAAGTCAAACGCTCCAAAGCTCTGAGAGTCAAAATAACATACACAGACTACACCAAATGAAACCCTACAACTGAGTGTCTGGTTTTACACATTCAGTGTTTCTGCTATTTGAGGGTCAGCTTCAGAAACTGTATGTAAACATGAAAAAGGGCACAAATAGCAATTTTTTGCTCACATAAACTGATCTAAAATCCTTCGGCTTCACTGTAAGTAATCCCACGCACAAACACTTACTTTATTATCTTTAACTAAACTAAGTGCACTGGTAAGATGAAGTTAAAGCAGAGCTGACGGTCAGCAGCAGGCGGCTTTATACTCGATCTGACCTCCCACATCAGATCTGGTCCTGATTTCCACCCCGTTACGTGTGTTGGGGGGGGCATGCAGCATAAAGGCCTCTTTATTCACGCCGGACAGGGAAAGGAAATCGGCTTCAGAAGAAAAAACAGGCCCGCACATCTGGAGTTATTACAAGCCCGCCGTCTTGCCAAGAAACTCCGACATTCCTGCAGTGCTACAGAGACACACACACACACACACACACTACATGCACCCCAACCCCCTCCCCGAAATGACACAACACATGCAGCAAATTAATGTGCTTCACTTCCTGTTGACCTTTGACCCTCCACTTCCTGCTGCCTCCCCGAAAAAGCAGGAAATTTTTTTTTTTAAAAAGCCAGACGGAGGCGGGAAGGAGAAGAAAGCCCCGCCTCTCTCTGGTCTCTTGCTCCTTGGCTCTCTCTCACTAGTAAAGTTAGTTAGCAGTCCTGTGCCACGTCGAGCCTGCGAGTCACTGAGAGACGAGGAGAGAGCTCGGCCGAGATTTATTCAGGAACACGGAGCGAGGAAGCGGCCATCGAGAGCCACACAGGTCCTGCTGAGGAAAACTGGGAAAAACTGACTCTTAGAGGAGGAAGAGGAGGATGAGGTGCAGTATCTTCATCTTTTAACCGGGACTCTGGAGTCTGATGATGTGTTGGGTTTAGAGCTGGTTATTATCATTACCGGCTGATCTGATGGAAGTCACGCAGAAGAACGATCTTAGATCTTCAGCCGTGAAGAGGTCAGTGAGGGCAGGCCAGCGTGTGCGGGATTATCAGGGTCTAAATACTTCATTCATCACTAAATAACATCAAACATAAAGCCTATGTGTACATAGATAGATAGATGAACAAATATATAGATAGATAAAAAATATTGATTTAACAACTTTTAAACAATTCTACAAACTGTCTCCAAAAATGTGCATTTTTTAATTGATTAAAAAACAAGTACAATTGAATACATTTATATATATAAATCAGAGCAAGCTAGTGTTAAAGGCCTTTTTTGCTTTTGTTGTTATTGTATAATAAATAAAAAGAAAACTAATAGACTGAATACAAAAAGATTAGAGAAGCTAGTGTTAGTTCATTTTTAGCAGTTAGTAAATGAATGAATCTAGAAGGGGCAAGTTTATATATATATTATAATTTTGTTTATTTTTTTAAATGACCATGATACTACAATTTATTAGGTTGATTTTATATCTGTGTGTGTGTAAAAAGTGTATAAAAGGCAGATGAAAGATTTACCGCGTCGTACTAATGTACTGTCTTTAGTGTGCAGCAGAGTTTTAGGGAATTTCTGTGACACATGAAACCGCAGGGAACGCATCATCACTCTCCACAGGAAACAGGAAGTTTCCAATCCGAACGCATCATCATCAGTGTGTGTACTCTATACGAGCCCGTCCCGCCTGCCCAGTGTTCAGACTACCTGTTCAGGAAGTAGTGTTTGTACAGTAGTCTGCACATTGGTTAGGCTGGACGGGGATGCTCGAGACAGACCGTCGCCATGACGACAAGAGGAGAGCCTCATAACGATGGCAGATGTGAAGGGTCTTCGTGAAATCATCATCTGTGCAGCGATGTTAAGAGAGGACGAAAT
The DNA here is from genome assembly GCA_032359435.1 of Enteromius unitaeniatus. Classification (NCBI taxonomy): domain Eukaryota; kingdom Metazoa; phylum Chordata; class Actinopteri; order Cypriniformes; family Cyprinidae; genus Enteromius; species Enteromius unitaeniatus. The sequence goes on from JAUMHI010000040.1 coordinate 26,699,288, forward strand.
ACAAAATAAAGGATGAAATGATACTAATGCACCGTGTGAAGAGTGTCACTTTCTCTTGATTCACAGCGATGTTACAGTTTCACAAATTATTAATTTTTTAGTTCATATGGAGACTGAAAATCTGGAGAAGCAGAAGTGCTTCTTTTTCTTTTACATATTCATCTGGATCTGGTTAAACGAGCGAGATGGAGTGAGTCAGCGAGAGAGAAACAAAAAACCCAAGATGAAACAGTTTGTGAATGGCTCTCATATGCAGATCTTCAGGCTTGTCTTTCACACGCTCTCAAGCATCCAGACAAATCAAACCCAGAAAAACATGTTTCCACTTAAAACTTTTCCTGGATCACAGTGTTTCTGAGCCGAAGCCAGGACACAGCCACAGACAGCAAGGATTTTTCACTATATGCCAGCTGTAAAGGTAGCTGTAACTGCCAGTAATATTAGATTCAACATCAACTTTGATGTAGAAAGACTAAAATAGTATTTTCTTGTAGAACATACTCTTAACAAATACTAGGAATACAAGGAATAACGATGAAAAATAGCATTCGTTGAGATTTAAGTATAGTTTGAAGAGTCAAAAAGTAAAAAAAAAACAACAAATACATTTTAAAAAAGGTTTGGGTTGTGTGTGTTTTTGTGTGTCAGTAATGTGCTCTTCATAGGTGTAATGGTGTAAAACCTACCCCTTACAGGAAACACAACACACTTTTAGATTCTCAAAAAAGCACAGTTTAGTATGTTTTTTAAGCCTTTTGTTTCACAGGGACACAGGAAGTGTCCTTATAAACCATGTTTATGTTGTAGTACCCATATCATTATACACTTTTGTGTATAAACCACAAATGACTGTACACACACACACACATACATACATTCTTACATGTGTATGGATGTATATATATATATATATATATATATATACAAATTAGAAATAAAACTGACACAAACACAAATTTCTAAAACTTTAACTAAAATGAAAATAAAAAAAATCTAAATATTAATAGTGTATTTGCATTATCAGCATTTATTTGATCAGCAATACAGTAAAACTGTAACCTTGTGAAATATTAATACGATCTAATATATGTGTGAATCTGTGTTAAAGTGTATTTCTGTGATGTTCAGCATCATTCCTCCAGTCTTCAGAGTCACATGATCTTCAGAAATCATAATCATATCCTGATTTACTGCTCCACACACATTTCTGATTACTTTCAGTGCTGCACAATATTTTTGAGGAAATATTTTATTTGTAAAATTCTTTAATGAATAGAAAGTTCAAAAGAACATCATTTATTTGAAATAGAAATAACACAAATGTAACTTTTGATCAACTGAATGTGTTCTTGATGGTTTAAAGTGAATAAACTTGTTTATTTATAGTGCATTCTGATTCTATGTTGACTTTAAAGTGCTGTCTAGGTAGGCGTCTCGTGTAAAGCTGGCACACACATGTGCATACCAGAGCCTGACCTGTCACACACACTCACACACACTCGCCAAGAGAGGACTGCTCCTCATAAAACCACTGCCTTTCAAAGAAGTGTGTGTGTGTGTGTGTGTGTGGTTAGCTGGTTTGGGTCACTCTAACTAGGAGCATGTGGGGCAGAGACAGCGAGGGGGGCACTGCGGTCCACTTTCATCTGTCTGCAAACACAAAGTCTCCTTCACACACACACACACACACACACACACACTCTCTCTCTCTATTTACTTTATCGTGGGCTGGCAATGTTGGTTTCCCAGCATTCAGAGCCCCAAAACTAACACAGTCCGACTCAGAAGTAAAACAGTCACTAATGAGCTCAGAAAGCAGCAGAAACGACGAATCCTCAAACACACACACACACACACACACACACAAAGACTGAGAGCCTCATCACTCTCTAAATCATCACCACAGCGTCTCAGTGACATCACTTCCTCCTGACATCTCAGTGCTCACTCTGATCCTTCACAAAGCCAGTTCCTCGTCTCCTCGAGCGCACACGCGTGTGTGTGTGTGTGTGTGTGTTTTCAGGGTTTGGGGGAAGCAGGCAGTGCTGGTGAGACTGGATCTGCTTCCTATTATCACACACACACACACAGATCGAGCACCAGTGATTAACAGAAGACATGAATGAAAATCATGGACACATGAAACTCCTGATGTCCTCAAAGGCCTGTCAATCAAACACACACACACACACGTTTGTTTCTGTGAATTGTGGGAACTTTCCATAGACTTCTACTACTTTTAGACTAACCAAACAATATTTTCTATCCCCTAAACCTGCCCCTTACAGAAAACCTGTTTGCATTCTTAACCTTTCAGATAAACATCATTTACTATTTTTAATCACTTTCTCCTCGTGGAGACCGCAGCCCAGTTCCCACAATGTCAAAATATTCAGCTTTCACTAGCCTTGTGGGGTCCTCCCAGTCTTGCATAAACAAACACACACACACACACACACACACACAGTAATGTATGACATAGGTATTACAATATGAAGGAATATTCCTGTAAGGGGTAGGTTTAGGTGTAGGGTCAGCAATACCACATACAGTCTGTCCAGTAGAGACACCATTACACCTATGAAGAGTCCCTACAGATATACCAGTGCTAATTTAATGTTAGTTCAGCAAGTTAAGAAAATGATAGGAAATGTTACAATAAATACGAAGTGAGATGCTGAAAACTAGCTGATTTTGTTGTTTGTTTCAGATCAAGTTAATTGTAGGTTAACATGTTGCTCATTATCATGCTGGTTGTTCACTAGTCCTTCTTTTCGTATAAACCTTCTCCCCACCGAAATGAGCAACGAGCTGTCCTCTCTGAGCGTCTGAGAGCCGAAGGCAGCATCATCAGAGAAACGCTCTCTGCAGGTCCTGCAAGCTTCATTTAGCAGGAGAACCTTCCAGCGATGGAAAATACTCCCGCCAGAAACACGGCAGGGGGAAAAGAGCGCCAAGTCAGCATAAGACGCCAAAAAAGGGTGGTTTAAAAATACCCGAATTGAGATCATTTCTTTTCTGTAGCGGAAAACGGATATAAATAATTCCACATAAAAGCGTGGCGTTGGTGATCGGAGCGCAGCAGCCTCGACGGCGCCGCTGTTTGAGAGAAGCTCGTGGGACGCTTCGAGGCAGCGCTCCAAACTAAATCAACGCAGTGTTGCTTTAACTTTCAAGTTTGACGATCGGTTGTGATGCGGTCATGAGACACAACCCCGTTCATAAAGCCTGGAGTCTGAAGTGTGTCGTTTCTTAAACGTTACTCATATCCTGTCTTCACACATTCAGATGGAGTACTCTGAAGCACTCTGTTTGTCCAAAAACTAGTGTACATCAAGTTTTTCAAGTATACTTAAGTAAGGTTCAGGTGTACTTTATGTACTAGCAAGTATACAAAGATCACATGTAGTACACTTGACTTCCTACACTAGTGCACTCAAGTGTGCTCAAAGTGGTCAATAAATAAATATATTTTTAAATACAGAGTTAGTATGATAAAAGTGCAATCAGTTCATATTCATGGTGTCTAAAAATAGCGGTTGAGTTCACTTAAAGTTTATCTTAAGAGGTGCATTTTAGTATGTTAAGTAGATAATTAGTGTGCGAAAATAGAGCTGTAGGTGTTTTTCACTAAATTGGCCCACCTTCTAGTAAATAAAAGCACACTTTTAAGTACACAATTTCATGTTTTGGGAAAAAAAAAAAAAGACTATGAATTGGATTCGATAATCGAACGATAATCTAAGCGTAGATGGAGTCAGTCAACAACCCAAAGCTTGACAGTCGTTATTACCTCTTCATGTGTCAATATTATATTCCATAACGTTGCACAGTTTTGACGCTGATTTATGTCTGATGATGGTGTTAGATTGCATGCGGAAGCATCTGTTGTTTCAGTTTCTTCTTGGTTGGTGTTTTTTTACTGCATTCTAAGAGCACAGTATAGCTCAAAAATATTTAGACATGCAAGTCAGGTATACTTAAATCCCACTTAAGTCCATTTAAAATGAATAGACTAATCCTATTTTTAGTTAAAAAGAATAGCACACTTGAAAAACGGGTGAGCATCCTAACAACACGTGAGCAGAACTCGAGTCAGAAAACTCGTCTCACCTCATCATCCTTGTACCAGGACAGAGACTCAGCCGTCAGGACAAACCAGTACTCCTTAGCGCCTCCCTTCATGATGCCGATGTTATTGATGGTTAGCCAGCCCTTCCTGATCACCTGAAACACACCGTCATCGCACCGGTCAGAGACACACAGCGGTGTTTGAATGAATCGAAGGAGTCAGTGATTCAGCCTCTCTCTTGTTTCTGAATGAATCTGCTGTTTGAACGAATCGTTGACTGAATTACTAAATGACCACCTACTGGTTTCATATTTAAAAGTATCATTGCATTTCTCCTAACATTTCTTATTTGTATGTTTTCAAAAAATAAAACGTTAGTAAGACAGTTTATAACATCTACATATGAATATATATTACATTTGGAATATTGTCAATGAGTTTATACAGAATATTCATAACTCAGCTCAGATTGGGGCAATTGTAATGTTTAATAATCTTTTATTATGTCATTATTATTATGTTTTCTTTGGAAAAAAACCCCAAAAAACATATTTTTTGTTTGTATATTGTCAATAATAGTTAATAATAATAAAATTACAATCTGTGCATCTCTACATTACATGATGTATGCATTGCAGCAGATTAATTTACTTTTAATTATTGTGTGTGTGTGTGTGTTATTGTTTAATTATTGTGTGTGTGTGTGTGTACTGTGACTCACTTCTGCCTCGAGTGGACGGATAAATAAATACGTCACTAAAAATCATTCATCAAACTAATCTGGCTCTTCTCTATTAAGCAAGCGCTTAAAGGGCTATCATAAAATTGTGATATAATATGAATTATAATCTGTATTTGATTTCCTCTTCTGTTCAAATCATGAATTCAATCACCCTCTGTAGTGCACACTATAGTCATTACACTTGACTGACGTCTTCAGTGATGCTACAGCTTCAGGGAGACTCAGAGAAATGAGTTTAAAGAACACACAGATGACTCACCATGATTTCATCCTGATGCATCGGAGTAAAACAGGAACAAGAAAAAACATGAGAAGAAAGAGAAGACGTCAGTACTGAACACACCTGAGACAGAGATCTGAGACATGAACACCACAGACGCTTCGGATTCAAATAAATCAATCATCTCTCACTGATGTCTGGTTGTTAGGAGAGGCCAATATCTGTCTATCTGAAAATCTAAATATTGAGAAAATGACCTTTAAAGCATGAATGGGGTTGCCAGGTCTGCAGATTTTCAGCAGAATTTTGTCTACTTTCTGTACTAAATAGGAGCCTGTGATAAATCATGAGTTTAGTGAGAGACTGAAGCTTTGAGCTGCTTGATGAAAATAAACCATGATTACGACTATGAAGTGATGAAATAATGTGTAACGTGATAACACACGTACTTTAGGGTATTTTGAGTTTGGTATCTGGAATTGGGCTGTCGGGCTAATTATCGCATCATATAAGAGAGTTTAATTAAATGTTTGTGTTATATATTTATATTTAATAGAAATGTAACTCATTTGTGTAAAATAAGCATGTGATATCATAATACTGAAATATGAAAGCAAAAAAACGTTCTCAATATTCAGGAGAATCCCTGTAATAATGTTTTACAAGCATGATCTGTCTTTAATAGCAGGATTCTGATCGATCTCATATGAAGCATCTGCTGGGGCTCATGTCTCCAGAACATTTCCATCATCTACAGATCAATGCAGTGATTATACAGTCTCTCTCTGAAGATCTGCATCTGTCTTATGACACGGACCACACACACACACACACACACACACACACACACACACACATGCTGTTACTCACTGCCCTTAACAACTGATTTGAGTGAAGCAGAAACACACAGAAGCATCATACTCTTCACTTCTTGTAACAGCAGCCCAGCCGCCATCACCAGCATTAATGGGGATATTATATGAGGGATATTAATGTTTACTCAGATCAAAACACTAGGGCTGGGCGAAAAACATATCATATCCATATCAACAACTATCGTGATAAATATCAAATCTGTATTTATTTCAAGTTTAAAGTAAGATTTTTGCTCCAAAGAAAAAGAAAAATTAATTTCTTGGTTTCTGCACGAGCAATGTTGTGTTAAATCAAGAAACAGCTTTGTGTTGCCTGATAATATTAATTATTCAAAGCTTGATTTAGGACGCAGAAGCATTTTTTTTGCTAGATATCAAATCTGTAAGAATGGCAGCAACCTCATTTTTGTACGGTAAAGTTGAATGATTATAATTATTTATAAATACACACATGCTATAAATTAATACTAAAAGCTAAATGCTGTAATTACACTCCATTACTCCTTTAATACGTTTAACTTGTGTCTACGTTAATAGTAAGATTTCATACAAATCGATTGCTGCCACAATACCCCGGTGCAGTTACTGTTACTACAGTAAATCCCTGATTGAGTGTATCATTGCTCACACGGTTTCTCATTTTTGTCAGCACTTTTGGTGAATAAACATTATCAAACATTTATTTAACCCTCCATATCATTTTGAAATCATATTGCAATAATTATCCTTGTTGATTTATCGCCCAGCTCTACTGGTGACCTTCCACCACAGTATCAGACTTCCTAACTAGCTCGGCTTCTTTTGACAAGCAGCGCTAACCAGCAGAAACCAATCTGGACTGGTATGTAAACCCATCACTAACTGCTGATGATGGAGCCGTGGCGTTCCTGTAACGTCTGATCTAAGATCAGCTCTGAGACAAAGCTGGTACTTGAACTGAGAGAAGCGTGAGAACAAACCTGGCCCTGGATCAGTTGATAAGGGCATGAAGATAAAGAATAAGAAACATAGATGAGGAACAGAGAAAGCAGACGCCGGACACACATCAGATGAGCATGATTAACATTCAACACACGACACCACTTAGTATGCACCGAGAAATTAATATAGTCTTTAAATGATGAGTATGAACCGTAGCTCAAGCCCGTTCACCTGATTACCAGCCGCTTTCTTCTTGTTCATCTGACTGCTTCTCTGCTGAGCACTAAACAGCACAGAGATGGAGATCTGTCACATACATACTACACAACACACAAAGATTTCTACAATTGTATGTCATTAGGTATCCATAAATATTAATTGTAAATAATAGTAATATATTTTATTATTTCTAGTTATTATTAACATAATTTAATGTTAGAAATAATAGGAATAATAATAATAATTATTTTAAAATATTACATTATTTATTATTAACCATTTAATAATATAATAATAATTAGATAATAATTAGATATAATAATTAGAACCATTATCTAATTAACCATTTTAATGTTAGTAATAATACTATACTATAATAACATAAACATTAATATATATTAGCATTATTTATACATATCACATAATTTGCGATTAATATTAATAGAATTTAATATTAGTAATACACGTTACTATTTAAAAAATTATTTTATATAATTTATTTATGATTACAGTTTAATGTTACTGATTATGGTACTAATAATTATTCATTTATATGAATTGCTCGTAAAATAAAAGTATGAATGTTATAACTAATTATTTGTACTGCTTACATATTATATTTGTCACGTTCCATGTCTGTTTAGTTCTGTTTAGTTTCGTTGTCATGTCGTGCTTTGTGTATACTCCCCATGTGCT
>JAUMHI010000040.1:26710823-26722271 GCA_032359435.1 Enteromius unitaeniatus
TTGTTGAAAGAAGTAAAAGTTTGAAAAGAACGATTACGCCTCTCTCCGTGCCTTCCCACTACACACCCGTGACAATATTATTATTGTTATTAATACTATTTTAATGATTGTTTTTAGATTATTATTCATTTCAATGAATTATCTAGTTTAAAAATATATATATTTTATGGTCATTTTAATTCCTTTTTATGATTAGGGTTAAATCATTTTGGCATTATATTGAGTCATTTGACTGTAAAGTTTAGGGGAAACATAACTCACTTGGCAAACCCGATGAAGTCTTCATGGTTGGTGTTCATATACGCCAGCTCGATGTCGATCAGCAGCAGCACCTGGCGACCGCAGAGAGGAAAGAATCAAATAAACTGATTTTTAGAGCTTTTTACATTTTCAGATAATAATGCAATTTATTTGATGGCGCCTTTCAAAACACCCAAGGTCACCTCACAAGCCGGTAAAAAAATTAATAAAACACAAATCATTTTCAGAAGACAAAAACACTCCACATACGCAGATAAAGTGCAGTAAATACTCAATAAAACATATAATAAAAAAGCCTGAACGACAGACAGGTAAAGTTGGGTGTTATCCACACAGCAGTGAAAATGAACACCATGTTTCCTCAAAATGTAACGAAGACAGAGTATATAAATAAAGAAAAGAAGCGGGCCCAAAACAGAACCCTGGGGAACCCCAGCAGTGACTGTAGAGATTCTGGAACTGAAAATTATTATTATTAATTTAACACGCTGATTGCATCCAGAAAGACACAAACCAAGACAGAGGAGTGCCAGAAATCCCAATACAGGCTAACCTGTCCAGAAATATATGAGACACTATTAAAGGTGGCGCTCAAATCAAGAAGGACAAGTATGGTTAAAAGTCATCTGTCAGCAGATCACTGGTTATTCTGACAAGAGCAGTCTCAGTGCTACAGTGGAGACGGAAACCAGATTAAAATGGTTCATACAAATAATTATTAGAGAGATGCTTATGAATTTAAGCTTCAGTATACTTACACAACACAAAAGACAAGTTAAAGGCTTCGTTCATTTATACATTTGAGCAGTTGAATTTATATGCGGTGAGTACAACACAGCCTAGTTTTCACTTTAAATGGATCAGCCCCTGTTTTCTTCGGTATGGGAGTAATAATATCTGATCACCTGGTTTTTAGTGCGGCTCTCGCGGTCTCGGATGTGCTGCGTGACGATCCTCTCCATCTCTTCTCTCAGCATGGGATACTGGGCCAGCTGTGACACAACACACACCTCTGTGATGCTAACACCATATAAACACCACAGCAGACTTCACAACTGTGTCTGAGAGAAACCCTGCTGCAAAGTCTGCATGCATCGACACTATTAAACAATCGTACATCAGACATGTATGCATGTGACGTTAAGAAACTCAATCATGCTTGTATGCATCAACATACAGTATGTCACATGACTCTAAATTTCAATGCATCGCTGAAGTTATCGTGACCCTCCCAGCTTTGAAACGCCCTGTAATTCAGACGAATCTAGGAATGAGGCAACTGTAATTGAATATTAAATACTGATATATATATATATATATATACAGTATATTATCAGGGTTAGGTAAGTTACTCTAAAAAAGTAGTTAGTAATTAGATCATAAACAGAGTTTTGGGAGATTACTGTCTCCAAAGAGTATTTAACTAATAATTACTTTCAAAATAATAACCTATATCAGCCTCGACAAGTTAATGATTATTCTTTCAAGTAACGAGTCACACCCAACACTGTAATGAGTGATGCTGATGCACTGGAACTTGTAGTCAGTGTAGAATCACACACACACACACACACACACACACCTGCAGAGAGTCAGGGATCAGCAGTATAAAGATGACTAACACACATGCTCTGAGATGAAGGGTACTGAGTCTTTGTGTGGATTCACACTGACACCTTCACTTTTCCATCAAACCACAGATGACATCACTGACACTTCATCTGCCGCTATTTCAACCGACTTAAAGGACATTTACTTGTCCTTGTGTCGTCCCAAACACGTATGATGCTCATTATTTCCAACACGAAAAGCGAATTTCTGAAAAATCTTCATGCAGCTCTTTTTCATTCCTGTCAAGCTCCAAAAACGACATAAAACCGGCTGATTTATTGTGTTTTCCTCATTCATGAGTCAAGTTTAAATTCGTGTGTGCAGTAAATGAATATGTTTGAATAAGCTTCGATCTTAATCTTAGGCGCAAGCTTCACATGACTTCATACTGCATATACGATGCTTTTATCCAGGTTTGGGGTCTGTTCTGGAGCTTGAAGATTCCTCAGAAAATCTCTTGTTGCGCTCAAAGGAAAAAACAATGGCATACGAGCTTGGAAGCCGAAGGTGAGTGACGAATGGTATTATTGGGTGAGCTTTTTAAGCACAAACTGTTCAGTCCAAATCCACAAAAGGCCAAATAACATTGGTGGAGGATGATGAAATGATAAAAGAAGAGAGAAAGAGGGAATGAGAGAGAAACAGAGGTGTTCTGGAGTGACTGTGGTTAGTCTGCTGGTGTAAGATCTTCCAGCATCAGTTTCTCCATGAATGTCAAACAAAAGAGACGAGCCACAATGATGTTATTCTCACGCTGGAACTAAAACACACACACATCCGACAGAAAACAGGGCCAGCATGCGTTGTTAACACATATTCAAACGGGGGAATTTAGATGAAGTCTCTACGCTTCTGTAAAAAAGGACACACAAGTACTTAGTAAACTGACACAGACAAAATAAACCAGGATGAAAACTGAGCGGTAAGGATAGACCGATAGTTGCTGGACTGATGGATGAACCCTAGATTTTACACAAACAACATTTACATGAACAATATCTGAGTAAATATGACTAGATCCCTAAACAGACGACACTGTAGATCCCTAGGAGTTCAGCATGATCTCGATCTTCTCTGATATCACTGAATGTATCAGATATAAAACAATGGAGAAAAAAATACGCTTTTAATGCTATTTTATGCAAAAACAGCAACAAAACAATTCAGACCTGGACATGTTTTGAGATGCACACTAAACCTGAGAATACAGACAGTGTCCTGAAGACTTAGTGCTGCAATTGTTAACTAAAACTAAATCAATGAACAAAGCTGAATAAATAAAGAAACTTATAATTTTAAATGAGCTAAAAACAACAACAACAACAAAACAATTTAAGTAAAAAAATTAAGATGAAGGACTAAAATTAATAAAAGTAAATCCAAAATAAATTAATAAAGAAATATTAAAAACATTACAAAAGTAAATAAAAAAATAACTAAATCTGAAAATGAAATACAAATAATATTAAAGGTGCTCAAACTTCAGATTAAATAAAAAAGCTTAAAATATTAAATAAATTAAAAATATTAATAAATATAAATTAAATATAAACGTATATATATATATATATATATAGATATATATATAGATATATATATTAGTCTTGGGTTAATCGCAATTAATCACACCCCCCAAAAAAAGTTTAATAAATAAAAACACACACATATATATTAGAAAAATATGTTATGTTTATATATGAAATATATGTATAAAACAAATGCAATTTAAATATAAATGTAAAGATATTCTAAATATATACTATGTGTGAAATCCGAATCTGATAAACACTTCATTACATCTGTCTGCAGCTGATCCTCAATTACACAAAATCTAAACCTCACAGGAAACATGTCACAGTCTCACGACAATCCCACAATGCACTGCACTACACGAGGAGAACGAGCTTTTCACACAAAAATGTCATCATTTACACCTTTACTGTTCAATTAAAGAGTTCTGGAGTGACATAAACCTTCTTCTGTGCAGTATTTCTTTAACTGCATAAAAGACCCTAAAGCATCAGATGATGTGAAGTCCAGTTATCGGTCTATCCCAGACAAGGACAAACGCAGCTTCGTTCCGCTTTACCTTCTCACTACATTTGCGAATGGTGGAGGTGAGCTCGCTCACGACCATATCTATACATTTCAGGCACGGCCCGTTTAGCTTTTGGATCTGCTTTTTCACTATGGCCTCGAAGGCCAGGTCGGGGGTGAACAGGCCCGTCCTGCAGAGGAAGTCATGGAGGAAGAGGAAGAGAGAGGATCCGTACAGACAGTGGAAGAATGACAGACAGACAGACAGACAAACAGCACAGAGGAAAGAGAAGGCACGTAAGACATCTGGTTTCTTCTCAAGCCGTTCGGCAGAAGCTTCCAGAACACAGCCGAGCCGACCGAAGACAGTCCCGGAGCTTCCTGAGCATCACAGGAGCTCAGACTGCCTTCAGACGCGTCTCGACCTTCCTGCAAACTTCTGCCTCTAAAACACGGAGAGCTCAGGACGCCGAGGACTGCTAGAAGAACACCGCCTTCTTCGGTACAACAACGAAAATAAATTAAAGCTACAAAAGAAAAAGAACCGGGTTTTAAAGCTTCAGTGTGTTTTACAGCAAAATACTCAGTTTGTCAGTTTGACATTTAATTCAGTGTGCTACTCGCCAATTCTAGATGTTTTTGTCAAATTTGATTTGATTTATTTCTCTCTCAGATATTAAGGTCTCTGGGCCCACATCTTTTCAAAAGGTCCACTTTTGTATTTATTAGGTTCAAAGATGTACACTTTCAGTACTAATATGTACCAAAATTAACTCTTTAGTTACAAACCTGTACCTTTTGAAAAGGTACAGCTTCTGTTTGTGAGAGTGTCACAAAGATGAATAAAAACATGATGTTGTGTTGTAAACTTCACAACCTGTAAAACTGTGGCAAGCGCAGCTGTAAATGATTTCCCATCCGGATCAAGCAGAAACCTGGCTCTGATCTCGGCTCATCTAGTGCTGAAGCCTCAGCGTCCCGGCTCTCTCCCAACAGAAGCTAATGCTGCCATTCCTCCCAGAATCCCTCAGTCCGAAGCGGCAGGCACACACACACACACACACACAGACCCCGTCAGACCAGGCTCACAGGCCTTTACCTTCTTGGTACACTGTCTAACGGTATTGACTAGCTCAGAAATGACCATGTCCACACATTTCTGGCACGGCTCTTTAATCTTCCCAATCTGCCGTTTCACAATGGTCTCAAAGGCCATGTCCGGCGTGAAGAGCCCGGTTCTGCCCGCCGCAGAGGAAGAAGAAGAGTGTTAATCCAAAAGAAATACGCTGAGAAAAGAGTGAAGAAGTAATGGCTCCGAGCGTCCTGCTGTGTTTAAATCTCATCAACACTACAGAACAGGATCTTATTAGTTCAGCTTCTTAGCTAGTCGCATTTAAAGTGTTTCATTATTTAATAATCAACAACTAACTAAAACTACTGTAGAAAAATCAGCGAAAATTTAATTAAATGCTTCTTGTTTTGATGCAGCAGAAATTGCTAACACTTTACAGTTTGCATTTAATTAACTTTAACAACGCAACATGCTTTTCATTAATTAATTTAGTTTATTATCCTAATCAGACTTAATGTTAATTAGAACTCGTTCAATATAATGTTTACTAATGGGACCTTACTGTAAAGTTGTTGTTTTTTTTGCTTTAAAAAAGAAAGAATAATATTAATGAATAATATTAAGTGCAATAAAATTCTAAACGAAAACTTTCAGAAACAATTATCACTCTAAATAATGCTAGTAAATTTCAATTACAAAGAAAACTATAATTAATAAGAAATTTAAAGTGAAAAACCGAAACATGAAAATGAGCTTTTTTTTCATGAAAATACTAGTTTTTCTAATTCAGAATTTCAAACTGAATTTAATGAGTTACCTGCCATTTATTTCTATTTTAGTGAAATTTACTTGATTGTTTTTATGGTGGTTGTCAAAAAAGAAAGTAAAAACATATTTTAGTAATATGGTACATAAACTTTATGAGATGTAATCTGTTGGACAAATGGAGGATCATAAATACACCATATGTGACCCTGGAGCACAAAACCAGAAGCTGTGAAAGCTGAAAAAATAATATTCCCACTGATGTCTGGTTTGTTAGGATCTATTAGTAAATCTGGAATCTGAGCGAGCAACACAATCTAAATATTGAGAAAATCAGTTCTTAGCAATACAGCAGGACATTTACTAAATATCTTCATGGAACATGATCTTAATATACTAATGATTTTTGGCATGAATGAAAACTTTAATTTTAATTGAATTGTAATTAATACAATGCATTGTTGTCTATTTCTCCTCATACACTCCTGCTGCTTCTGTGCTCCAGACTCAGATATAGCAACAACTATCACCCCCAAAGCCTCATGTTAGTCTCTGAAGCCCAAACATCAGGTTTGTTGCTGAAGACGAGCGAGGCGCACTGATCTCATCACAAACCCGCTCTCTCCTGCTGCTCTGATCAGAGACACAGGTTTGAGACGAGACGAGGTGAGAGACGTGCCTGATGCCGTGGATGTTCTTGATGGCGTAGCTGATCTCCTTTCGCAGCTCCTTCTCATCAAACTCCATCTGAGGACACACACACACACACACACACATATAACAACTAAATAAACCAGAAGCTCGTTTACACAATATCACACCAAAAACTCATTTTCATCCCTGCTCTGTTGTTAGCCGGCCACTGAAGTGAAGGAAAAGTTATTTTATACTGCATTAATCATATATTATTATAGTCAGTTGTATATATATATATATATATATATATATATATATAATATTCATTTATTATAGAAGGTATAAGAAATAAAAAATACAGTATGTGTGAATATAATTAAATATATAAAATTGAAAATATTTATTTTAAATTGTAATAATATTTTATATTATTTTTGCTGTAATTTCATTAAATGCATGCAACCCCATTTAATTACACTAAAATATATGTAAATGCACAAAATAGAATAGAAAAATAAAACAATTACAGTGGTATTTTGGTTAATTTAATTTTCTATTACAGTAACAAGAAACTGGAGGTTGCATGTACTTATAAATAATGGCATAATACATATTCATTGTTACAGTGATTAATATTACATAAAGGGATACAAACTCGAGCAGGAACTCAGGACTTAATGCAGTGATATTAACTACAGGAAGCTACAGGAACCTCAAACAGATCTGAGGATCAACTACTTCCTGTTGGCTGCTGCAGACAGTGTTTTATTGTGGATGTGTGTGTGTATGTGTGTGTGTGTTTTCCAGGCCAAAGGAAGGCAGAATGTTTTCCTCATGAAGGCCGCTCTGAGGCCCGAGGGAGACACAATCCTGTGGCGTGACTCATGTGTTTCTGAACGATACAGAGACAGTCTCTTCTCTTCACTCTGAGCGCAGGACACACACCATTCAATAGTTTAATGTTTCTGAGAGAAGGCTCTTCTGCTCACCAAGGATATATTATTCTATCTTATTAAGAAATATTATTTCAATTTCAGCTTCATAAGGTGTTAGTACTTGGTTAAATTCTGGTTGCTACTGCCTTTGTGATCAAATAAATGCAGCTGTACTGTAGGTCAGGACTCAGATGGGCTGGTGTAAACGCAAAGCCTCAGACACATGATTGTTAATGTGTTTATCACGTGTTCTCGTACCTTCACCAGCTCGAAGGGGAAGCGCTCGTGGAAGATGCGGTTGATTCTGGCTCCTCCAGACAGCTCATAGGTGTCTATCTGATCTCCAGAGCCCTCGATACGCTTCTCGAAGTCCACTGAGAACTGCTGCACCATCCTGAAACACACACACACACACACACACACACAGCTTCCATCATCTGTGTCTCTGAGCTCGGTCATTCATTCAGAGCCATTAGATTCAGAGACTCACTGCAGCAGGGCTTTGGTCTTCCGGGATGGGTCGTCTGGACGGAAGTTCTTGTATTCCTCCACCTCCTTCTCGATGGACAGCAGCTGGCTCTGAAGTTTAACTCGGAGCCCGGGGAGCGTGTCACGGATGTGATTGGTCAGTTGCTGCAGGACAGAGAAGATAAACACAGATGAACCTGAAGACAATCAGAGCGAAGGCAGAAGATTGCAAACTAAAAGCAAAATATAAAACAATATGTAAAGTATAAAGTGAAAAACTCGAGCCGTTTCAGGAGGCGGGGCTTAGAGGAGAAACAATAATGTGCAGTATGTGGAAAATAATAAGCCACATAAACACATTGTATTACAGCAAATACACTAAATAATGTTCTTTTTAGCAACCTCATATGACCGCTTTAAACTCTCACCTGGTTGAGGGTTTTCTGTAGGAACGGTGTTCCCATGCGGTCAGCCAGGTGTCTGTAGCTGGGATGAGACAGAAAGAACTTCCTCTCCGCCGCCATCGCTGCATTAATGTCTTTCTTCCCATCAATGTCTTTCTGACTGCGGTTCACCACACCGATGTAGCCTATACACATGCAAACACACACACATATATATATATATATATACAGCAGACTAAACTGATTCAGTTATTGAATAAGCATGTGTCCTAAACTCCTGGAACACTGGTGTCTCATTTATTACAGCAGTCACTGCATTTAATGAAAGAGATCTGGAAATCTGGAATCTAAAGAAATCTAAATAATCTCCTCAATATTTGTTGTTCAGATAAAGTTTTTAGCAATGCATATTACTAATCAGCAATGAAGTTCTGATATATTTATGATTTTTGTGTGTTTGTGCTTGTCTTGCTGGCTGTATTAACACGAGCTGAAGAAAGGTTTGATGGGAAAACCTGAAGTGAGCTGCGAGTGGAAAAGCTCTACGTCAGCACACTGCAGACCAGACTTTCCCATAAATACCCTTCACTGGCCAGCACAGAAAGAAACAGCGTTTTTTCCAGATGTGTCAATGACATGAAGACCTTGTGTTTCTCCCTCTCTGTGATGAAACACAGACGTTCCTCCACTAGAGGGAAACAGAGATGATGTTCCTGTCAGACTCAACTACTCCAGTCTTACCTGCTTAAAGATGTGCACCACTGTACCATAGTGAACCAAAATAACATGCTGCAGTAACTAGTATGAGTACAAAGTCACTAGTAGCTGCAGTTTATGGTTTTTTTTAATCAAATCTAGACTCACATTTTCCTAAAAATAGAAGAAAAATATTTTGTTTTATTTATTTTTCTATAAAAAATATTATATTTAATAAAAAAATATTTTTTAAATAATTGTCTATATTTTATAGTGCTGTCAAACAATTAATTGCAACTGATTACATGCTAAATAAACATTTTTGTTTACATTATATATGTGTATACTGTGTATATTTATTACGAATTTATAAATACAAACAGGTGCATGTACAGTATGTTTAAAAAATATGTTTATATATTGAATATATATTTGTGCACCTGGTATTTATCACCTTATGGGGACCAATTGTCTCCACAAAGATAGGAATAGCAGTAAATGTTGATCTTGTGGGACATTAGTTAGGTCTCTGTGAGGAAACAAGCTTATAAATCACACAGAATGAAGTGTTTGAGAATGTAAAAGTGGGTTTAGGTGTAGGGTCAGTGTAGGACAATACCACATACAGAGAGAGACCCCAGAAAACATGGACACACTACAGGAGTGAGTGTGTGTGTGTGTGTGTGAGGTGAAGAACAGGGATTTTGAGGTTATTAAGGGATTATTAATTAGCATGTTTAGCTGAAGACGCTCACCTCTCCGCAGCGGCAGCAGCTTGTTCTCCAGGATATCTCGAGCGTCTGTCCCTTCATCCATTAGATCCAGTTTAGTGATCACACCGATCGTCCTCAGACCTGCTCACACACACACACACAAACACTGAATAATCAGAATTTACTGCAGAATTTTAAATTATGCTCCTTGCTGAAGCTTAATAAAATGTTCACACATGTTATAGACAACAATCAAGACAACAAATCTATTATTTTTTTAAATATATATACATATATATATATAACATCTCATACAAAAATAATAGTAGAAAATATATTTATGTAAATATATTTTGAAACATTAAAGCAAATATATTTTTGGCCATTTTAACAATTTTTTATTTAAAAATATATTTAATATATAGATATATTGTTGCTGTATGGGTGGGCTTTACACCAGTGTTTAATATGAGCTACACTGTGTCACACACACACACATCTAACTTAAGGCAAGTCTTCTGAATGCAGTGCCTCAGCTGTGTACTGTGCTGTGTGTTGTGTTGTGGATGGCACACACCCTGCGGGTCGACTTCTTTGGCGATCTTCAGGGCGTCGGAGTTGGCGAGGTCAGAGTTGGCAGGAGACACGGCCAGCAGCAGACAGTTGTCTTTGGTCACAAACTGCATCAGCATGTCTTTGATCTGGTGCTCGATGTCTGCGGGCTGATCTCCCACCGGCACTTTAGTCATCCCCGGGAGATCCACCAGAGTCAAGTTCAGCACTGAGCACACACACACACACACACACACACCAGTGTTCAACACAACAGATCCCCGTTCAGGTATAGAAATCCTTATTTAAAGTCTGGTCGTACAATCCTTATCAAAAGTGAATTAGTATTAAGAAAAGTTAGCTGTACACACACGAGTGATGTGCCAAGTTATGTTTTAAGCATCTACTGAGAAGAACTAAGACACTGATGTTGAGTGAAGTCAAAAGCCTTCTTCATTTGTTCTCAGTGTAAGAGACGGTGAGGTTAGAGGTTAATCAGACCGTTAGGAGAGTAGACGCGCAGGTTTATGGGTACAGGAGAGATGCCTTTATTCTGTCCCGTGACTCGATCCGTCTCCGCCTCGATCTCCTGACGAACCTCATCGAAGTCTGTGAACTTCTTCCCCTTACAGTGGAGGAACTCAGCATACTCTGAGACAAAACACAGCATTACTGTAAAACTGATCATCTCAACTCTACAGCCTGACCGTTCATTCAACCTTCAGACCGAATATTTACAGAAAAAGTATGCATATGTGTTTTTATTATGCATCATGTTTGATCATCAGGCTGTTATGGCTCAGAATGAATACAATCCAGTAGCTTTATAGAGTTAAATAGAAGTGCAGACAGCTTCACTAGATGGCAGTGTTCTCACCAGCTAGTCATTTTGTTGATAAATTCAGTAATGCTCCTTGCATCTTTATCTCAAAATGAAAAAGTACTATTTTCTAAAACATGTCTATTATCTAAATACAAATTAAAAACAGGTAAAAAACCTGAAAAATCAATATGGAACATTAGCTCTATTTTAACTCTATGTGTATATATAGATGTATGAACGATAATTGTTCACAAATGGGTACATTTTCAATTATTCCATGTATTTAAAAACAGTTATTTATTTTTCAATTAGTGTCGACGTACAACTTCAAAATAGGTTTTTGTTTACATTATATATGTGTGTGTGTATTGTGTATATTTATGACGTGCTATTTATTATATAAATACACACATGCATGTATATTGTAAAAAATAATATATATATATATATATATATATATATATATATATATATA
>JAUMHI010000040.1:26749704-26760245 GCA_032359435.1 Enteromius unitaeniatus
TGAAACAGTGACTGGTTCATCGAACTAGTAAGGACTGTAGTTGGTATGTTGGTGTGTTGGTATAATGCAGCATCAGAAGAGGGCAGATGATGGCTGTTTAAGGCCTCACCTCACAAAATGAAGCACTGCATTTACGAAACATAATAGGCTACATGTAGCCAGTTTTTTTTATATAGAAAAATAATAGAGCAAGCTAGTGTTAAAGGCTCCTACTTTTTTGTTAATTGCACAATAGACTACAAAGATAGAAAATGAACGCGTAGGAACAATGCGATAAACAAACGGAGCTGTGGCAGTGGCCGCGGCGCTCCTCCGGTCCTGCAGGGGGCGCAGTGACCCGCTCGCTCTGACCGGCCGCAGTGTGTTAGCCATAGCGCTGCTAACGTGACAGAGGAACTTTCAGCAGGCTGTCGGTGGTTTCTCCGCGATCACACTCACAATCCCGCCGCCGGAGTCCGTGAGGAGCTTTAACTGTGCAGGTCAGCAGGGGTCAGGGGTCAGAACAGGAGCGCTGTGAGAGAGGTCCGCGGGGCGCCGCTGCTGTCGTGTTTATTGATGGCTAGCTCTTAGCGGATAGCACACAGATAAAGATCACGGCTCTGTCCGAAAACCTGCCGAGAAGCCTATCTAGACAGCATCTGTGGCGTGTGATTGGTGGGCATGCTGTGACTGCTGCTGTCTGTGTAGGGGGCGAGGGTTTGGGACGCGGACAGGCTGTTGTTCTGGGAGGCTTTGATCTCGCGTTCGTCCGGTTCCTCAGAAACACTGAAGGTCAGAATCTGCTCAGTGTTCGGTTATCTGATGATTCAGGGACTGCTTTTGCTGGGTTTTATTGTTTTGCTCTGTCAGAAGCGACTGCTAGGGCTGTTTGATGTTATATAACACTGTGTATTGTTTTGTAGTTGTTTAGTTTTCAGTGTTTGATGCACAAAAACAGTACATATGAAAAGCTTTTTTTTTTTGCAGGAATTCCAAGGCAGAATTGTGAGACAAGAAGTCTTAATAACCTTTTTTATTTGTTATTCTGTGGCAAGAAAGAAAAAAGAAAATTGTATTTAATTTTGAATGTATTTTAATTAATGCACCTTATAAAGCATTGTATAATAATTAGAACCACAGTTAGTACATTATAGCACTATATAAGATAATCTAATGGCTTCATGTAAAGTGTTTATCTCTTGCTGTTGTACAGAATAGAAAAGTCAATACTGAGAGATAATAATGAGCGTTTATTTATATATATATATATAATATACAGTACTGTGCGAAAGTCAACAAATACTGGTTTAAAGTGGGTTATTTCTATCTGTTGCAGAAGCATGTCAGCTGGAAATATCAGTTTCCAAACATTATTTCAGTCATTAATTGTGATTAATGCATTGTCTGACACGCAGAGATCTGATCTACAGACTGGATGATGATCAGATCAGATCTCTGTGTGCAGCACTGGCTGTTAAAGATAGAAAGAACCCACTTAAACCAGTTAGTGTTGCTGAAAATACTAGTGGACTTTTGCACAGGATTGGATATAAATCAGTATGTTCTGTTTTGGAAATGGCTTCCATAATACATGTTGATATCATATCATGTCCTATTTTATTTATAGTCATAATTAATTTGTTAAAGTGAAAAGATGATCATTAATCATTTGTGTTCCTGGAACAAAAACCAGGAATAAGGGTCCATTTTTTAAAATTGAGATTTATATAATAACTCGTCTCTCCGCTGGTGTCTGGTTTGTTAGGAGAGGACCGTATCTGTCTGAGATGCAACTATTAGAAGATCTGAATCTGAGAGAACACAGAAAATCTCCTTTAAAGTGGTTCTTAGCAATGCATATTACTAATCAAAAATGATGATGTTTTGCTGTGTAATTGACTCTCTCTCTGTGTGTGTGTGTGTGTGTGTCAGGCTGCGGTGCAGCAGTGAGTCTCTGGTACCGTCAGCATGTTTAACCCTCACCACCAGCAGCAGCAGTTTCATCAGCATCTGCGGCAGCTTCAACAGCTGTTCCAGCAGCAGA
Source organism: Enteromius unitaeniatus (assembly GCA_032359435.1). NCBI lineage: Eukaryota > Metazoa > Chordata > Actinopteri > Cypriniformes > Cyprinidae > Enteromius > Enteromius unitaeniatus. Next base: position 26,751,728 of record JAUMHI010000040.1, read on the forward strand.
CACCTCCTCCACCTCCTCCTCCACCTCAGCCTCCACCCGCTCATCACATCACACACGCACGGTAACACACTCCAGCTCACACCCGCCGCTCCTTCACAGCGAACATGATCGCTGAAGTGTTTTAATGTGACCTTTTCACAGCACAGAACTGAATCAAGCGTCGCTGGCTTTTAACATCTCACAGTTACTCAGTACCTTTCTACCGTTTGCTCGGACACAGTTCTTGTCATATTTTATTACCCTTTTTTTTTTAAAACCATGACAATGTGTTGAAGGTGTATATTCTAATATATTTGGGTTTGGTTGATTATGTGCTGAGCGTTGTGATGTGTGACTAACTCATGAGTTCTCTGTGCTGTGTGTGTTTCAGGCCGATGGCGGTTCCCGCTCCTGCTCCTCCGTCTGCTCGAATGGTCAACCTGTGCTCAGCCACGCAGACCATCATCGCTCCTAACCCCATGCTGCAGGGGGCGCTGCTGATGCAACAGATGCAGGGTAACTCGTGCCTCCTCACACACTCAGCTCATGATCCGCGTTACTCTTTATACTGATTCTCATACCTCTAACCATCAGTCCATTGTGTTTAAATGATTTTAGGGGCTCTAGACATGCGTTAGATGCATTTAGTCCTGTGTTGTTGTGTCTTTTAACCCTTGACCTTGGTGCTGACTCTGATCTTGTTGTTTTGGATCTGTGTGAAGCGGGCGGCATGCGTGGCTTCGCGATGGGAGGCCAGCAGTTCCCTCAATTCTTCACCGCGGGGTCCAGAGCATCTCTTCTGGGGCCCGTCCCGATGGGGGTCGCCATCAAAACCCCACACATGGGATTCCCGCGCCACTTCACGCCACACACACGCTACTTCACCAACGTGAGTCCACCAGCTGTGTAGGGGTTGTACATTTTCTGACAAACAACACTTTTGGCCATCAGTTGGGAATCAGTCCTCCGTAAATGTGCTGAACACACTCCAATATTTGTGTTGGAAACACAACTTAACACTGATTTCTAGTCGTGTCTCTTTTGGAAGCACTTTCACAACGACATACAGTGTCTCCAGAACATGGCGCCTGCAGCAACACTACAGACACAATAATAGCTCCGCCTTCTTTCTTTGAGTGAACATTTGGGTGGAGTTTGAAGATAAACCCACTCTGTGACGGAGAAAAGTGGACAAGACCTAACTTTCTGAATTGATTTGTTTAGTTGTCTTTGAATGCATGGATTACTTGTTTTCTTTTCCAAAAGTTTCATATCAACAGCACCTTTAGAAATATATTTTCTGGGAAAATGGTGACGTCTTCTGTACTACTTTCCCCTGCTGTATTCTGTGGCTCTCTCGCAGGAGTTTCAGGCTCGGCAGTCGGACAGAAAGAGAGAAAACGAGCAGAAATCAGCGGGCAGCAGTGACAGCCAATCAGAAGCCAGCAGCAGCAGAGGTAATTGAGCGTGAACTATATATATATATATAGAGACACAACTTTTGTCAACAACTTTTATATGATTTTTTTTTTTTTAACTCAACATAATCAAATTGTGTATTTTCTTCAGCAGCTTTTTAAAATGAGAGTAGTAAATGCACAAAATATACTAAATATATAGTATAAACTAATTAAGAATACAAGAAATGTGTGAAGTGGAATATCTCTGATTATAACACTGCTCTGGTATTTTTGGGAAGTTCAAGTACATTTCAACACCATTCAACAAAATGTCCTGTAAGAGATGTAATATAGTGTCCAGTGCTTGAATGATTTTTTCAGAGGACTGTGTAGAGTTTTGAAGTTGTGAATGCCGAAGCTTATGTGTTTTTTGATGTGAACAGCAGAAGAAGCGTCTGCTCCAGTCGATCCGGGATGTCAGGAGTCTTCAGAGACCACCGACGAACCAGCCGCCAAGAAACACAAAACACAGGAGTCAGTGGCTTTATATCTCTCCATTAATATCTTTAAAGACAACATATACTTTCTAACTGGGGCCGATGTGTTATGCACACCACTCTTGTGTCAGACGCTTGAGTTCTTTCATTAGAGGAACGAAGGCTGACTTGATTTGTTTCTGTTTGCTCTGGGTGTGTTTGAGGAGGAAACTCGTGTGTTTTGTGTGTTTGTGCAGGTCAGAGGAGCCTGTGGAGACAGAATCAGCTCAAAGCACTGAATATAAGAGCCCGGATCCTGCAGGTAGAGAGGCTCTCACCAGGGATTCAAATCTTTAATGAGACAGAGTGAAAGACTGGATTTGTTTTATCATTATAATTTCTTTTTGGAAACTGTGATTTTAAAATAAATGCTGTTTCTTTTGTTCTTTTTTTTTATTTACGTGACACTGAAGGCTTTAGTAATGATGCTGAAAAATTGAGTAAATGAGATTTTAATATAGTATAGTAAAATAGAAAAATATGATGTTATTTGTATGTGTTATGACTGCTCTGTAAAGCTGCTTTGCAATGATATGTATCATGAAAAGCACTATACAAATAAATTAGAATTGAATTGAATTCTGACTGATGTGTTACAGAGCTGACTCTGCAGGACGGAGGTGGAGTGGACGGAGCGCTGGCCGCTGAAGCAGATGAACCGAGTCAAGCAGCTGAGGTTTGTGCCATCTCTGTACCATCTCAGATACACTGCTTTCACCCTTAAACAGCTGAAACAATTACACCACCCACACTGGAGAACAGTGCGTTATATATATGACTATATTTTCTTGTACATTTAAAAAGTAATGCTTTACTAGTTTCTTGAAAAGTAATTGATTACGTTGCATTACCTGTAATGCGTTACTCCCACCCCTGGTCAAGAAGAACTCCTTGTTCTTCAGGTGATGTCAGAACGTGTCTTGTTGGTTCTTCTTCAGCAGGTTGAAAGCACAGAAGCTCTGGATAAAGATGTGGAGCAGCAGATAAGCGACAGTCCAGACGACACCACAGGCACTGACTCGCTCCCAGAGGTCAAGGAGAGCACAGACGCTCCTGAAGGAGCCACAGAGACCTCCAGCAAGTTCTTCTGCTATATTTGCAACATCACTTGCCATAACCAGCAAGTAGGTTTCTCTGATATCATGCTTTCTGACTGATAACAAGCCGTTTGACTGAGTTGCTCTTTTGGATGACCTCGTCTGTTAAGTGTATAGCTGTGATTGTAATGTAGAGGTCTTGCGTGTGCAGAATTTCCAGAGCCATATGAACGGGCTGACGCACCAGCAGAAGATGATGGAGATCCAGCACATGAGCAACGCTTGTCTCGTCACACTGCTGCCGCGAGTCCAGGAGTCCCTGCAAGGAGCTCACCGAGACGGGTCGGCGATCTCCTGCTTTTAATGTGTTTGTGCTTCAGTGCCTTAAAGAATCAGGAGGAGTGTGTGTCTTCATCAGATCTGGAGAAGTGTGTCTCAGTAATGGGGTCATATGATGCCATTTGAAGTGCATTTATTTACAGCGCAAACCCGTGCGTGAACGTTCAGAAGTGAAGTAAACTAGTGCAGGGAACACACATTCATGCATAGAGCTCTCTTTTAATGAGCTGATAATCAGAATCAGGTGCATTAACAAACAGAGACATACAATTGCATGTCTCTTACAATACATATGCAAAGCGATGGGGAGAGAGGACTAGGATTGAGACCTGGGGCCTGTTTCATGAAACAGGTTTACCAAATAAGCTAGGCTTATGGCAGATAGTCTGACTTATTTTAAACCAAATAAACCGGCAATAAGTCAGACTAACTGAAATAAACCTGGCTTATTTGGTAAACTTGTTTTATGAAACGGGCCCCTGCTGCATTACACCAGATACACAAAATAATGTTCTTTTTAGCATCATCATATGACCCCTTTAAAACATCTTAATGCTGGATTAGTCTGATCTTCTCCAGATGTTAACTGATGGACTGGAGTGCTGTGGATTGGGTTGTTTTTATCGGTATGGACTCTTATTTTGACGGCACCCATTCACTGAAAAGGCGTTTTTGCAGTTGGCAAAACTTTGGAGGATTACTAGTTAATATTCCAGAAAATAAACGCTATATTGATAGACTAGTAACTGAAAGTGTGCTCCTTTTCGTGCTCGAGTGATTGGTTACGCCTGTTCTTCTGTGTGCTGTTTCAGTGAGAAGAGGCCGGGTCTTCAGAGATGGTGCTCCATCTGCCAGACTCACTTCACCACCAACGTCATGGAGCACCGCAGAACCAAGGAGCACAAGGTAAGCAGACCTTTATTTCTGACTTTATTCAAGGCTAGAAGTAGCTCACAATTTCAAAGAATCAAGAGAAAATATCAGAAATAACGTGTCCTAATTGTGTGTCTCTGTGTGTGTGTGTGTGAGCAGCGTTGTAGCCGCTCGTCCAGCTCCTCCTGTACCGTCTGTAAGCTGCTCTTCAGGACACACAGAGAGTTTGTGGAGCACATGCAGTCGACGGAGCACACGCAGCGAGTCCAGCAGGTGATGATCAGAGGATGATTGTGTCGTGTGTGATTAATGCGGGGAATCAGATCGATCTTTCACTCTGGAAAGTGTTGGGGGTGGATGTTTGGCTTGCATTGCACTAGCTGTAGAGGATGTGAAGATCTGTGTTGTGTTTGTGTGGCTCAGCTGTGGAAGGACTCGGATCAGATCAACACTGACATGTTTCTGGGTGAAGAGGACGGAGAGGGCAGTGATGACGAGAGAGAGGAAGAGGAGAACGGGAAGGTGTGTGTGTGTGTGAGAGAGAGTGGCGTAATGTGTATAATGACATGGGTACTACAACATAAACACTGGTTATGAGGACACTTCCTGTGTCCCTGTAAAACTAAAACACCAATGTGTGTGTGCTGCAGGAGGGCTTGGCTGCACAGATGGAGGTGACTCTGGAGGATCTGACTGAAGACGAGGAGTTCGACTCGGACACGGTGTACGGTGGGTCATCACACACACCTCAGGAGAAGACTTCCTCTTAATGTTTCTGAGTCTGGAGCACAGCAGCATTCATCAGCAGCACAGGTGTATTTCTAACAGTAGACAACAGTACGCCGGATGAGTCAGAACGTCATTTTCTAAACATCTTGGAACATGAAACACCTTTACTGTATATCCTAATGGTTTTTGGCATAACAGTTGGACCCATACAGTGTATAGTTGTGACTGCTTCTGTGCTCCAGAGACACACATATATGATTATTATTCAGTCGTGAGCATCTGTGTGTATTTGCTCTGTCTGTGGCAGGCTCTAGTTTCGTGGTGCCCGTGGCTGGGTTTCTCTGTCGTCTGTGTAATCAGTTCTATCACTTCGAGTCTTCGGCTCGACACACACACTGCAAGACGCTCAAACACTTCCAGAGTCTCAAGGTACCTTCGAGATGCAAACACAGAAAGTGAAATAAATATGCATTAATAAATAATTACTAATGTTATGCATTAAATACTGCAATTCAGGAATTTGATTTCAGTTTAGTTGCCTAGTATTTGTGTTTTATTTTGCTATATTAATAATTAGTGTGAATTGTATTATGTTATTACTTGAATTAGTATTTTTTGATTTCTAAAATTATTTTCTTTTTTTTTTTTATAATTTTCATTTTAGTTTTTAATCTTTTTTTACATTTCAGATATTTATGTTTTTAGGTACACATTTAAGTTTTAAAAATTAATACTTTTTATCATTTGTAACATTTGCAAGTAGCTGCCAATTAACTTCTAGTTTTTTAAATATATTTATGTTTATATATTTATATTTTTATATACATTTATATTCCATTTTAGTTTGTGCTGTCAAATGATTAATCTCAATCGTTTTTTTACATAATGTGTGTATCCTGTGTATATTTATTAACAAACACATGCATGTATATATTTTCAGAAAAATGTTATTTAAAAATAAGAAACTAAATAAATACGTTAATGCATGTAAATATTTTCAAAAATATTCACTGTATGTGTGTGTATTCATGTATACATAATAAATAAGCAGTGCACACACATATATACAAAGTAAAACTTTTAATTAGTTTTCTAGACCGCACTAGTCTTAGATAACAATAACACTGTTTTAAATATCATATTTTACATCATTTTATAAAAGGAAAGCGGTTTGTGAATGGTGTTTCCTATTGACGGATTCTTCAAATCAGCTTCCTCTTAATTAATCAAATATTAGGATAATTGTGTTGAGTTGAGAAGGTGTTGATCATGATGTGTTTTGCGTCTTTGAAGCGTTACAAAGCCTTAAAGAAGCAGGAAGACTCTGGCTCAACCTCAGCAGAACCAGCAGATCAGACCGCTCTCCTCCCAGAACCAGCCTCACCTCCCAGCAGCAGCCCACAGGAAGTCCAGCCACTCGCACAGGAAGGAGCCGCTGCCACGGAGCCCGAGGTGAAGAGCGCTCGGGGTCGGGGCAGGACTCCTGCTAAGAGACGAGGACGAGGAGCGAGACGACGCTAAGACACTCAGAACTGTGTCCGCCTCAGAGGACCTGAGTGAAAGCACCCGGCGGGTTCGTGCCACAGATCCAGCCTCTGAGCTGTTTGTACAGTCCTGAGCACATGGCCCTCAGACGCAGGGAATGATGGGATACAGCGCTGGAGAGATCCATCAAAACATGTTCCGCTCAGAGCTCAGCCCTAAACCACTCTCCATGTGTCTCACTCCTACAAACACAGCTTCCTAAAGCTACTGGTCAGCATTTACACACACACACACGGTCATTGTCTTTTAGTAAATTAGATTTAATTGTTTATGATAGTTTCTGCTCAGTTCTTGTTTACTGTAATGTGAAAAACAGCTGTTGCACAGAATTTCTTTCATCTTGAAAGATGACTAAAATAGCGTTCAGAAAGAATGATTTAGTGTTACTGTAATGTTAGCTTTTATCTGGTGTGTGTGTGTGTGTGTGTGTTTTCTGAGAGACTGACTGGAGAATGTAGCAGCACTCAAACACCATTCATCTGAAGACACACACACACACACTCATCTCAAACCCTCTCGATCATGTTCTGAGCTAAAGCTGATGTTTCTCTTCATCTGTTAGTGCTTCGAGCTGCTCTTCTGGACAATCTCACAGAGAAGGAAAGAAATATATTTTGCATACAGAAAATGAAGCCAATTCTTAGGACTTTCTTTTAGAGGTTTTCTCTTGTGACATTATTTTCATGATAATTAAGCACATTTTCCCCTCCGTTCTCATTACTTAAAATATCAAAATAATTACGATAAATAATTAACAATAATAATTATATAGTGCAATATTACGACTAATACAAGCTAAAATATCCGAATGCTTTATATTTAGTGCTGTCAAACAATTCACTGCAAGCACATCCAAAATCAGTTTGTTTACGTGTGTGTGTGTGTGTGTGTGACATACACATACACACATATACGGTATAATATATAAACAACATTTTTCTAAAATAAATACCTGTTTGTATTTATGTATACATAATAAAAAGAAAAGAAAAACTGTTCTGATGCAGTCAACAGCACTTGTAAATAATAAATCATTATATTTTCAGGTCATCATGATGATAAGAATTTAGGATTAAAATGTGCATAATTGGCATGAAAATGAGTCGACAAGGTATTGATGGGACCTAAATATGCTTTGTTTTTGTGTAAAGGTTTTTCTTGGTGTTTAGGAGTGCGATGTTTTTGTGAGACTCTTGGGTTAGTTTGTTGATTTGTTCTGATGGACTCCATACAGCACTTCACCCCAAACAAATAACTTTCAGCAAAACCACGCCAATTTTTCTCACGTTATTTATATGAAGATTTAACACATTTTGTTTTCCCTCAAATGTTTTAGTTTTTTTTTTAATTTACTGTAATGTTGTATGTCGGTTTTGGGGTGAAGTGTGAGCAGTTATTCTTTGAAAGGAAGACATGTGTTCATCTTTGACCCGTCAGGTGCTTGTGATCAGATCTACAGTCAAATATCATTGTTTGTATGATCTCTGCTGCTTCATTTGATGACTGGATCATTGCCAGAATAATGTTGGAAATTGCATTTTTCATGTTTCTTATGGTCAGGTTAACGAGACCAGCAGAGCATGTGAGGCTGGTTTAACCTGGTCTTCAGCAGAAAGAGGAAGACCTGGTTTAAGCTAATCATGAACCTGTGGGTCGGATCAGAGCCGTGTGTTTTATTCAGCAGCTGACAGACGGAGAAGAACCGGAGTGTTTTACTAATGTTTGTTTGCTGCATTTGACTCGTTTTAATTTCTATTAAAATATTTGATGACTACCAGCACTTTTGGATTATTTCTTAACTGCACAACCTGACAGAAAGTGTGTGCATCATTTTATTTCAAATAGTTACGTGTTATTTAAGTGTGATTTAGATTATACTATAGCTTGTAATATCTAGTTTTGATTTTAAGCTGAATTTCTATTTTAATATGCATAGTTTTAGGTCCTGATCACACTGAAGGGGCTTATTCCGCGATAACTACCTGCTGCCTCTGCATTATCCCGCTTATTACACGGCTACTTGCCACATAAGGAAAAAAAACTGGACATGAATATGAATTTGAAACATTTTATTGGCATA
>JAUMHI010000040.1:26770675-26812539 GCA_032359435.1 Enteromius unitaeniatus
TTCCCAAAAAGACTCATGGCTGTATTCCATCAAAAGAGTGCTTCTACTAAATACTGAGCAAAGGGTCTGAATACTTACGAGCATGTGAAATTTCAGTTTTTCTTTTTTAATAAATCTGCAAAAATGTCGTCAACTGTGTTTTTCTGTCAATATGAGGTGCTGTGTGTACATTGAGGGAAAAAAATGAACTTCAATGATTTTAGCAAATGACTGCAATATAACAAAGAGTGAAAAAGGGGAGTCTGAAGTAAATAAGTGTGTGTTTGTGCTGTATCTCCTCAGAGATCATCTCTTCTGTAAGCTGACGTTGCGTCACATTAACCGTGTTCCGCAGCATGTTCTTCGTCACGTCAGCGGGAAACGCTACAGGAAAGCTCTGGAGCAGTGTAAGTGTCTCAGATGTCCTTCTCTGACATCACAGCTCTGCTGGACCTCACCGAGCGCTTGTGTTGTTGTGGTCAGACGAGGAGTGTGTCCGGCAGGGCGTGGAGTTCGTTCCTGTGCAGCTCAAGCAGAAGAAGAGACCCAAAGAGGCCGCAGAAAGTGAGGGATGCAGTAGCAGGAAACAGGACAGCGGCGTCTGGACCCCGACCTCGAGTGACGGCGAGGACAGCGACTCCTCGGACAGCATGTCTGATCTTTACCCGCGTCAGTAACATGCTTCGCTAATAACAAGCTGATCGCATCTGCCTCAAACCATCAATAGCTAATGTCAGCCGTGTCTCTCTGCAGCATCTCTGTTCTCCTTGAAGGACCCGGATGATGAAGATGTGTCTGAGATGGAAGTAGAAAACCAGATGCAGAAACGCAAAAAGGTGAGTGTGACTGAGTCATGTTATCTGTGATAATGAAGTAATCCCGTCCGCTACAGAGCCTCTGAATATCCAAAGGAGACGCATGATATATGATATCTCCACTTCGTGTCACTTTTTAAAGCAATCAGAGGGTTTTGGGTTTTGAGGGTTTTAACTTTGAATGCGCATCGACTGAGACATCAAGGTCGTCAACTTCTAACTTCTCAGCATCCTAGCGAAACCAAATAATAAATCACTAGTTTATGATCCGATAACTCAAGTGTTGGTTTACTGTTAGGCTGTCGCTGTGTGAACCAATCAGGCATCCACTAATCATCCCACTGGTTTAAAATGTTTTAATTCGTTAATTATTATGAAATGTATTTTTATTTTGTGTTTTTTTTGCGTATAAACACTTTGAATAAGCACTGTATGTGAAGTGTGCTGAGAAATCTTCTTCTGTCTTGTTTCTCAGGTCCAGTCTGTTGGGTTTAGTAAGAAGTTTAAGAAGAGCAAGAAGAGGAATGGTTTTAAACATGTGGGCAAAGTCAATGGAAAATAATAACGTAAAAAAAGTGGTGTTTCTGGATCAGAATAAAGAGAATTTCATTCGTAAAGATGTGTGTCGCTGTTTGACAGCACTATTCCTTTATTTTACTCACATACTGTTACAGTTTTATCTTTACATTTTTTTTCTCCATTCATTTGTAAAGTTTTACTAATTTGGGGTTTTTCATTTTTAGTTGTTTTAAAATTTATGTGCAATTAAAATACATAAATCCTACATTTAGATCTGAATATTTTAGTGAGTAATGTCAGTTAACAAACAGCCAAACTGGTTACAGGTAGTTAACTCAAGTTTATTCCTTAATAATAAAGTTTTAACAGATTCCTCTTTGTGATGTGATTTTAATGTATTGAAGTTAACTGAAACTAAAACTAGAACAACTATATCGTACTAGTAGTAACCTCTGATTTTAAACCGAAAGCTGGGTTTATCCGCTCATTTATCCTCAAACACACTCGGGTAGGTCACACAGCTTGCTTTCTGGAAAACACCCGAGTCATTAAACAGATAAAAGCACAATAATCTCTCACAAAAACGAGCGTTTGTGACCTTAATCCAGAGGAAGATGCTCGGGAACTCCTCTTCGGACACTTCCGGTTTTCGGCAACAGTTGACAGGTCAGAGATGTAACGTAAGCTCTGTTAATCTTTCCTTCTGTTGAATATTAATATATGTGCTGATAACGGACCAAGCAAGCGTAGCTCATACAATCCGGTGTGTTTTATTACGGATGTAAGTCATTAATAAACTGCTTGTTTTGTATATGCTTGGAACAAAATAGCATTCGCTGACTCTGAGACAAACAACAGCGATGTCGCAAAAACGAAAGTTGAAGCAGAAATCTCAAGATGACTGCTGTTTCTCGAAGATCTCATTCACAGAAACGCCTAAAATGAGTCTATATTCAGTCGACAGATAAAGTTTAGGAACTTGTTCATGTCTTTATCTGCAGCAGGGTGTTTTATTGTAATGGTCTCCTCACTCCTTCCCAGGAAGACCATCAGATATCTGCAGCTCGTCCAGAACACTGCTGAAGATCCAGAACCAGAAGATCTGAGCACATCACACCAGTACTCAGCTCCTCACACTGGCTTCCGGCGACTTTAAAGTACTTGTTCTCATTTATAAATCACTCAATGGCATAGGATCTAAATATATTGCAGATTTGCTCAACCTAATATGAACCTAAGAGAGCACTCCGATCATTAGGATCCAGTCTGGGTTTACACAAAACAAGGGGAGTCTGCTTTTATGAGCGTGCAGAAGAGATCAGATGTGCACATTTAAATCCAGACTCAAAAAAGGCTAAATAAACTTGCCTTACCTTCTTCAACTAAATTCTGTTTTAAGTTCATATTTCACAATATAAGCTTTTGTATTTTTGAATGATGAATTAAAATATTTATTTCTTCTTTTTGTAATGTCAATTCAGTGTTATTCTAAATGAACGCAATGACATAGTCATTAGTCACATAGTCAAGATAAGATGAATAAAAATATAATAATAGTTTTCCTTTTTAGGGGGTATTTTGTTGTGGTCCGTACTACCTGCTGTATACTCGCGATTAATCACATCCTAAATAAAAGTTTTTGATTCCATAAAATATGTATGTGTACTGTGTATATTTATTATGTATATATAAACACACATACAGTGTATATATATATATATATAGCTTTCAATGTATGTGTAAATATATATATATATATATATAAATATACATTTTTCTTATATATATATATATATATATATACATACACACACACACACACACACATAGCACAGCCTCATATATTATGTAAACAAAAACATATTTAATCGCAATTCATTTCAGGATGAATGCATGAAGGGTCTGACTGCAGACTTTTATTCTTGTAATGTAGCCTGAGCCTGATTTAGATGCAGTGATTCCCAGGAGAGAGGAGGGCACTGGCTCAGAAATGAGCCGCCGGGGGGACAGACAGGAGGAGGAAGCAGTGTCTTCAGTCTCTAGCTGTGTGTCTGTGAAGAGCGACGGCTCCATGCACAACCCTCCTGCCTTCACTGATGGAGCTAGACCCTCTGATTCAGGGTAAGATCTGTCTTTATCTCATTCATATTAACCAAATACAACTATATTTATCATCAATAGTGATGTATTGTTATAGTTGTGTTAACAATGTGCAAGCTGACATTAGAATGCAGTCACAATAATTCCAGTTAATGAAAGCAAAAATATCCCTTTATGGGTTTTTGGGTTTTTTAATATTGTTTGAGATATGATGTAGTAATACCACACAAGAATGCAGTTTTCCCAAATATCAGCACATGTTGACTTTATAAGAGTCAAACAAACAAAAAATAAAGATTGAGCGAGTTTTACATTTTACACACCACACTGTCTGATTGTTACCAGCTCAAAAACACACTCAGCAAAACAATGTTTAATTATTATTTTGCCTACATTGCAGTTTGGCTGAGCTTTGTAAGTTAAATGATGGAAAGGTGACCTCTGACCTCGTCGTGTGTTTGTGTGATGATAAATACACTGCTATCATGTCCTGTTTAAGTATATTATTTAGAGAAAGGGTGTCTAAAATTGATCTTTGAGGGCCACAGAGTTCAGTTACAGCCTGTCTCAGTCTGGAGGTTTCTAGAATTAGCTGGTTTAGGTGTGTTTAACTGAGCTGGAGCTGAACTCTGCTTTAGAGTGTCAGTAGACTAAACTACAAAGGTAAAAGGCCATTTATGCAAATGTCAAGTTACGGTCTTATTTTTATGGGTCTATTATTTTATAGTTTATAGACCGAAAACTGTCATTCAGTTTTCATTTAACCTTTATTTGGGGTAATATTACTACATGAATGATATACCTGTAACTTGACATAATCTTGTATCAGAGAGAGCTTGTCTCCAGTCTCTAGCTGCGTGTCTATGATGAGCAATGGCTCCATGCACAACCCTCCTGCCTTCACTGATGGAGCAGGGCCCTCTGATTCCAGGTAAGACTACAGCTGTGGAAAAAAATGAGAATTATAATTTTGTCATTAACCCTTAAGACCTTTGTTCATCTTCGGAACACAAATGAAGATATTTTTGATGAAATCAGAGTGTTATCTGACACCCGCTATAGACAGCAACACAACTAAAATGATCCCAGCTCCAGATACACAATAACTCAAGGGAGAAGAATGGCTGAGTAAATTGTTGTTTTTGTTTTCTCTGTAGAAAAAAACTATTCTTGTAGCATCGCAAAGCTGAAGTGGATCCACTGATGCCACGTGGACTGTTTTACTGATGTTTTAACTACGTTTCTGGATCTGGTTAATTTCAGTTGTGTTGCTGTCTACGGAGGGTGTCATTTCTTATATTATCAGAAATATCTTAATTTGTGTTCCAAAGATGAACGAAGGTCTTACGGGTTTGAAACGACACGAGAGTGAGAAATTCATTACAGAATTTTCATTTTGGGGTGAACTAACCATTTTTCGGGATGCTGATTCTGCTCACAGGTCCATTGAAGCTACCAATATGCTCTGTTCTTCCTGCTGTCAGAAGAAGCTCATTGTTGTGAAGTCCTGTCCAACCTGTGCTGCGTTCTACTCTGAGACCCACCTCAGACAGCATTACGCAGATCCAACCCTGCACACTCTGGTGGAGAAGACTGGAGATCCAGATCAGGACTCCCAGCAAGTAGTGGATGATTCCTCGCAGAAAGTCAAAGAGAGACACAAAACCAGCATGAGAAGCAAGTATGAGAGCTTATTTGAAGGAATCAAACAACAAGAGAACCAAACCCTCCTGAACAGGGTCTACACACAGCTCTACATCATCGAGGGAGAACGAGGAGTGAACGAAGAACATGAGGTTTTACAGATGGAGAAAACCCCTAAACCGCAACAATTACAAGACACTCCAATCAACTGCAATGACATCTTTGATCCCTTGCCTGAACCAGGCTACGAGAAGAGGAAAAGACTGAGAAAAGACAAAATCAAGACTGTCCTTACTAAAGGCATCGCTGGGATCGGAAAAACTGTCTCTGTGCAGAAGTTCATTCTGGATTGGGCTGAAGGGAAAGAGAATCAGGATGTGGATTTCATGTTTGTGCTCACATTTCGAGAGCTGAACTTGATTAGAGATCATCAGTACAGTCTTCACAGACTTCTGCTGGACTTTCAACCTGGACTTCAAGATCTGGATCCAAAGGTATATGATCTATGTAAAGTTGTGTTCATTTTTGATGGTCTGGACGAAAGCAAAATTAAACTTGAGTTTTCAAACTGTGAGAAAGTTTCTGATGTGACTGAGGTTTCATCACTGGGTGTGTTGATGTCAAACCTCATCAAAGGAGATCTGCTTCCATCTGCTCTCATCTGGATCACCTCCAGACCAGCAGCAGCCAATCAGATCCCCTCTAGATACATCAACCGTCTTACCGAAATTCAGGGATTCAACGAGCCTCAGAAGGAGGAATATTTCAGAAAGAGGATCAGTGACCAGCATCAAGCCAGCAGAATCATCTCACACATTAAAGCAGCAAGAAGCCTCCACATCATGTGCTACATACCAGTCTTCTGCTGGATCTCAGCCACTGTGCTTCAGAACATCATGAAACAAGACCACTATGTGGAAATCCCCAAAACTCTGACTGAAATGTACATACACTTCTTGATTATTCAGACAAATATAAGAAATCAGAAGTATGATGAGAAAGATGAGCACGATGCACAGAAGCTGCTGCAGTCCAACCGAGAAGTGATTGTAAAACTTTCCGAACTGGCTTTCAAACAACTGATGCATGGAAATATCATGTTCTACGAGGAGGACCTGAGTGAGTGTGGTATAGACGTCACAGAGGCTTCTGTCTATTCTGGGATTTGTACTGAAATCTTTAAGGAAGAATATGTAATTCATCAGAGGAAAGTCTACTGCTTCATACATCTGAGCTTTCAGGAATTTCTTGCAGCCTTTTATGTCTTTTACTCCTATATTAATACCACTTCTGATGCTTTGAAAGTGTTTGATTTACTTCACAATTTGCATAAAGGAGTGCTGGATAAAGCTCTAAAGAACGAGAATGGACGCATGGATCTTTTCGTCCGGTTTCTGCTGGGCATCTCACTGGAGTCCAATCAGAGACTGTTACAGGGGCTGCTGACGCACACAGAGAGCAGCTCAGAGAGCATCAACGAAACCATAAAGTACATCAAGGGAAAAATCAAAGAATGGAAAAACACTCTTTCTGCTGAAAGATCCATCAACCTGTTCCTCTATTTGCTTGAAATGAACGATCAGACTCTGCAGAGAGAAATCCTGGAGTTTCTGAAATCAGACCAACACTCAGAGAAAGAACTTTCTGCTGCTCACTGCTCAGCCATAGCCTACATTCTTCAGATCTCAGAGGAGCCACTGGAGGAGCTGGACCTTAAGAAATACAACACATCAGAGGAAGGTAGAAGGAGACTGATACCAGCTGTGAGAAACTCCAGAAAAGCTGTGTGAGTGCTTTTGATTTTGAACATGTTATTGCCTAGCTTGTCAGGGAACCAAGGCTCTGTGTATTAAATGCTGGTGATGGAGATTGATTACTAATCACAGAACTGGCTTTACTGACCAGATGCATATGATAATCAAATTCGATTGATACTAAAAAAAAATCAATGAATAATGTGTTTTGCTGTCTTTCAGTCTTGCCGACTGCAAAGTCACTGATCAGTCCTGTGAAATTGTGGCCTCAGCTCTGCAATCGTCAGACTGTCCACTGAGGGAGCTGGACTTGAGTAACAATGACCTGCAGGATTCAGGGGTAAAGCTGCTCTCTGCAGGACTGAAAAGTCCTGACTGTCAGCTACAGATACTGAGGTATTTAGAAATCATTTTATTACAGATTAAAAGAAAAGTTAAAAAGATTGTTCTCTAATTATTTAGGATCTGCTTTTAAACCTGTACTGTCATTATAACTGTTCACTTACTTCTGAATTCACATGCACTGTAACAACACACAGCTGGCACATCTCAAGTCAGCTGCATGTTTCTAGCAGTTGTTTCAAAAATTTGTTGTGCTTAGAAACTAGTCACATGTTGAGTTTTGACTGTTTAATTGTCTTTTAGACTAATACACCTTTTTATAATGTAACGTTTTATGGTGACTGTGTATTGAGCGCATAACACTGGTAAAGCCACACAGGGACTAGACAAAGAGTGGCCGACCATTTACAAGGCATTTGTATTTGATTGATACACTTAACTCTTTGTAGACTGTCTATTCTAATCACCTCAGCTTGATGTCTGTTTTTAAAGATTATCTGGCTGTATGGTGACACAAGAAGGCTGCTCTTATCTGGCTTCGGCTTTGAGGTCAAACCCATCTCATCTGAGAGAGCTGGATCTGAGCTACAATCATCCAGGAGATTCAGGAGTGAAGCTGCTCTCTGAGAGCCTGAACCAACCAAACTGCAAACTGGAGATACTCAAGTATGTAGGATATCAGGGATGTTTTTTATTAGTGATATCAGTGAGGTGTATCTTATGCAAACTAAAGGCTTTTTCACCCTGAGCGTGATGTGAAAACATGAGGTGAATTGCTAATTCACACTATTTGATTTCATATTGCATGTGTGGGAAAATGTTTCAATCAATTTTTTTCATACAGAAGATCTAACGTAAACGCGCTCTGACTGATAACCTTTGCAAACGTGGGAGAAAACACACTCCAGATCACAAAATTCACTGGAGACTTTTCACTTTTTCATGCCATAAATGATTGTGCCTGGTATGAATATCTCCATAGGGATCCATCGTTTTGATTTTTCCCTATATGTATATATAAATACATTCTTAAAAATTCAAAAGTGTCATTGCACCAAATTTTTGCATTCAGTTTAAAAGCCCTTTAGTTATGCAAAACAACTTTGCTATTTTTCAACTATCAACTATTAGAATCTTAAACTAGGATTATTATTAGTTAGTTCTATTATTATTATTATTATTACCATTATTGGAAATAAAGACATTCAAAATATCCCCAACGGAATAATTTTATTAGATTATTAGACACGACTGCCACTTGTCTATGTGAAAAACTATGTGCACTGATGTCAAAATTCAAGAGTGGCATAAATGTAATATTGTGTGTTTGTGTTCTTTGTAGTTTGGACCATGGAGGACATTTCAGAATCACACCTGGACTACACAAATGTAGGTCCTTTTGTTGCTTTATACACACACACACAAGCTTGTCATAGATCATAAAAGATATAATTAAGATCTCTCTCCTGCAGATGCCTGTAATCTAACACTGGACATAAACACAGCAAACAATCATCTGTCTCTGTCTGAGGGGAACAGAAAGGTGACACGAGTGGATGAAGAGCTGCCTTACCCTGATCATCCTGACAGATTTGACTGCTTTGAACAGGTTTTGTGCACAGAGAGTCTATCTGAACGCTATTACTGGGAGGCTGAATGGAGTGTGAGGGGAGCTGGACTGTCTGTGACGTATAAGGGAATCCAGAGAACTGGAAGTGACTGTCGGTTTGGTCTCAATGAGATGTCCTGGAGTCTGGTCTGCTTCGATAACAAGTACTCTGCCTGGCACGGCAATAAGAGAACCAACTTACTGGCCCCTTCTCCCTCCTCTAACAGAGTAGGAGTGTATCTGGACTGGCCAGCCGGGAAACTGTCCTTCTACAGCGTCTCTGACACACACATACACTTTCACTTACACACGTACCACACCACATTTACTGAGCCCCTCTGTGCTGGATTTAGGCTTTATCCAGATTCTACAGTCTCACTGTGTTAGAATGAGGAGATCTGTGAGACTAGTGACAAGGGCTGTCAGAATGGCTGAAAAACTATATTCGAATTTGGTTCTTTGAGTTATATTCGAGTTTAAAAAAAATATATAATAATTTCAGTTAGGGGTTAAAAAAGAAGCTTTAGCCTTTCTCTTGAGGCCACAGGAGGACACTTCGAGCAAATATTCCTAATGAATGTTTCTCCAAAGCATAATTAAAAATACCACACTATCAAAAAGTGCATAATGTTTAAAATAATGTTTATTAACCTTATATAATTAATTAAGTTGCTTAAACAATTAGAAAATACTTTCTTCATTTAAAAACATGAAATGCAGTGGGATGGGGAAAATCTGAAATATCTAATAATAACAGCTCTAATGACATTTGTGCAAAACCAGAAATCCTACCTCTATCACACTGGATAATTTTATTTATAAATGTCCGATATTTACAAAACCAATATAATTCAGCTATTTACAAGTGTGTTAAATCTCAAAACTGGCCCAGTTAAAGAAATCTCATAAATATAGCAGTGAAACGACTGCTTAGCTCAACCCGAGCAACTTAGTTTTTCACAGTTTTTTTAAGAAATGACTGATGACGGATGTTTTTCATCAACTCTTGGCCTAATAATCCTAGCACCTATTCTATTACTTTCTATTTATTTATTTAAAAAGAAACATGTATTATGTTAGACTGAGGCTTGTTACAGCAGTTATAGTGTGTGCCTGTATTATTGTTATTCCTGTTGTTCTCTTAGTTTGTAAGAGTGTCTGCTAAGTGATTTAATGTGAATGTAAAGATTTTCAGAAAAGTCAAAAAAATATGAGTCAATAAATGTTAATATGATATGATAATTAGTGTGTCTGCCGTAAGAGGTACAAAGAGGTAATCCAGACAACCAACTTTTTTCAAATTAATGTTAGTAATGTTAGTGAGAAAAGAAGTGTGTGTTGTGCTGTGTATTTATTCAGGGATAATTTCCAGAGTTTTAACTACAGCTCTGAGATTATGAAGCTTTTGTGAGTTTAATATGTTACTGAATAACTTTGTTACTTTATTTTTGTTCTTGTTGATTTTATTTCATAACTTTATTTTATGACTCTACTTGTGTATTGCTCATTAGTGTGAGGATTCATTGGCGGATGTTATTCCAAAGCAAACTAAAAACTGAATACAGTTCATGGAAGGCACTGAAGGCACCTTGAGAAAAGATAGAAATAATTTTTAATGAACAAATGGTGGGACAAATGTTACATAGCTCTTGGATAAAAATGGCCTCTGATATTTTCATACTATGACTCCAGATCTTTTTACCAGAAACTCAAAATCTTTTCAACTCTTGCCTCAGGAATAATTTAACAGAAATAGAAGGTAAACAGTGTGTTGCTGGTGGTGAGGGTAGGGCTATTGTATGTGTATATACACTGCTCAAAAACATTAAAATAACACATCCTAGATCTGAGTGAATGAAATACTTTGTTCTTTACATACAGTAGCTGAATGTGCTGACAACAAAATTTATCAATTAAAAAAATGTTTCAATGGAAATCACATTTATTAACCCCTGGAGGTTTGGATTTGGAGTCACACTCAAAATTGAAGTGGAAAAACACACTACAGACTGATCCAACTTTGATGTAATGTCCTTAAAACAAGTCCAAATGAGGCTCGGTAGTGTGTGTGTCCTCCACGTGTCTGTATGACCTCCTTACAACACCTGGGCATGCTCCTGATGAGGTGGAGGATGGTTTCCTGAGGGATCTCCTCCCAGACCTGGACTAAAGCATGATGTTCCAGATGTGCTCGGTTGGATTCAGGTCTGAGGAACGGGCGGCCAGTCCATGGCATAAATGACTTTGTCTTGCAGGAACTGCTGACACACTCCAGCCACATGAGGTCTAGCATTGTCTTGCATAAGGAGGAACCCAAGGCCAACCGCACCGGCATATGGTCTCACAAGGGGTCTGAGGATCTCATCTTGGTACCTAATGGCAGTCAGGCCATGTTGGCCAGAGGATGTTGCAGGCAGCAGAACGTTCTCCACGGCGTCTCGAGTGTCACATATGCTCAGTGTGAAGCTGGCATATTTGTTTTAAATGAACATTTTCATCCTTCCGCGAAACGATATAGTACCATGTGACTAACACTCAAACGTTAATAAGGCAATGTATAACATCTACATATGAATATATATATAATAACGGATGTGTTTTAGTTATTTACAATTATCTTATGTTGTCCAGTGTTTGTCACAAGATCAGTAGTTAAGTGTTCCCTTTATTTTTTGAGCAGTGTAAGTATATATATATATAGAGAGAGAGAGAGAGAGAGAGAGAGTTGTACATATATTTATGTAAGGTGAGTATGAAAATTTCCTTGTTTTGTATATATGAATTAAACATTTGCATTATATATATATATATATATATATATAATAAACAATAATGCAATATTGTTAATGGTGTCATAATTTTTCTTTTCTTGTAATAGATGCAATTTAACTAAAGAATTGATATGTTGGTAAATGGTATGTTGAATAAAAATGATATGATTAATAATAATCACAATATAATTAATTATATGTATAGTAATAAATGTGATACAATAAAATGTATATGTTAATGTAATAATAAATATCTTTGAATATACTTATTAAATTATTATTATTATTATCATCAATATAAATGACATATAATCCATAATTATGATAGTAATGATAACAATAAATATTATTTATTTAACAATAATATTAACATTGTTCTAGGTGAATTTAGTTAGTTTTATGTTATTATTTTGTATATAATAATTATTATTAGCCTATTATTAGTAATTTTTAATGTGCTTGTATAATAAAAACGCACTATTTTGTGGGAAAAGTCTTGAAGGTGATCTGACTGTTTCGCCGTGCGCGCGCACGCGGGGTTGAGTGTACGTGCGCGCGCTCGTGGAGAGGAGGTTTTTTGGCAGCGGCGCGGTGCATTGTGGGACGGCGGCGGAGGCCTAGGCAGCAGTAGTTGTGAGCGTTTGACAGACGCGTGTGTTTACATTAGTATCGGGCTGATTGAGCGGAGAGGGATGGCGCGCGAGGATCTGATGAGCGCGGCGGAGGACGCGGCGGAGCAGGTGCGCCAGCCAAGCAGCGCCCTTTAACAGTGCGATGACACCTATCTGCATCTGCAGCAGAAATATATGGCATTATGCTTTGTTAGAACTGTCTGTGCGTGCTGGTGTGCATTAGTCCCTCACAGATCCCGTATCTTCTCGTGCATAGTTCACTGCATAACTCGTGTTTGAAAATGAAATGCACGCTGATGCATTGATTATAGAGACTAATCCTGGTTGCCAGATGATGTTAGAACATATTCAAAGAGTAGGAAGTAATGCACATTTTATGCAAGTTCACATATTTCCATGCTTTCATTTTAAAACGAGAATCTGAACCTGCTCTGAAAGTTTAGCACTGTTCTTTTAAAACTAAAAAAGGAGTTCTTAACAGGCTTGAAGGACAGTCACAGCTGTCACTGCACTCGACTGACTGCTTTACTCTGTTTAGCGGGTGTTTAATCAGAGCATGCCTCTGAAGAGAGTTGAGAAATGCTGGCAGGTGATTGCTTAACTTCTTGGGCTCGGACAATAATGACCTTTCAGGCACGTGCCCTGGCTTCGTCTCTTACTTTAGTAATGCTCACGCAGTGCTCTGGTAGTTCTGGATGCTGGGGAAGTGTGTGTGATTTCCAGCATGTGTTTCAGGATGTAACTTAACCCTCTCTTTGCGAATCTGCAGTCTAAATGTGGAGAAGTGTTGGGTTACTGCTGAAGAGAAATGACTGATAGTGCTGAACCTTAAACATGTGTTTGATCACAGCTGATCTGTGTATATCTCGTATCTTACACGAGATCTCCAGAGTCTTATCTATTGTACAGCAGTGTTTTTTTTAAACCACGTAGGCAATGATAAACACTTTTATTGCTAGTTGAATAATAATTCATTACAGATATACAAGAAGTAGAAAAGTGATCAAACGCATCATGCATATTGTGACTTTCATGTTTTTTATTAAAATGTCAGTCTCTTGTCGGTTCCGTCAAATAATAATGCAAGAAAGAGATACTGAAACAAATTGTAGATGGTTTTCATTTATTATTTTGGAAGGTCAAGTGCATTGCATTATGGGATTCAGTATGTTTGCTCATTACATCCTGCAGGTTAAGGTTTTATTCATTTATATACATTTAATTTTTTCGTCCAGTTGCCAAGGTAATATTTTGTAATTTAGCCAAGTTTATTTGTAGTTGATATTAAAATAACTAAAACTAAACTATTAAAAAAAATTGAAAAATCCCCCCCCCCAATTTTTTTTTTTTTTAATATTAATGAGGTATTAATAAAAAGTAATTTTAATATAGATGTTAATTAATACTTAAATTATCATAGTATCTCAATTGTAAAATAACACTGGCCTGGTAAGTTTGATTATATTTTCTATTGTAATTTTACTTTTCAGCTACATCAAGTTAAACTAAAGAAAAATGAGAAAAGTTGCTGTGGCGTCTAGCAGAAATATCATACGTTTCTTCAGAAGGATGTGTTGAATATCTTCAGATGCTCTGCTGTAGTCTGTTGTTTATTGAGTTGGAGCACAGAACTCTCTGCAGCTGTGCTCTGATTGGCTGTCAGGTCACTCAGGTTTGTGGTCTGTTTATATCTGCTGCTATTTTAGCCGTGATGAGCTCTCGTGAGGGTTTGACCTCCAGCACCAGACACTTCTTCTGATCCAATCAGTCCATACTGCTGTCTGTAGAAGTCTGAAAAATCCAGAAACCCCTCTGAAAAAAACTTTAATAAGATTTAATGTTCAGATTTATGTTCTGGAAATCTGTACAAATTAGAGCATATTTTCTTAACAATGCGCGCGTGTGTTTTCATAAACCAGAGAGATCAGTCGAGTCATTTGTTGGAGGTTTAGAAATGCTCTGTTTTCTCTTGTGGGTTTAAATTCACATTAGATTTGTTAAAGCTGTGATTATAATTTATTCGTGTTTGTTTATTTGTAATTTTGTATATGAAAATGTAATAATTAAAAATTATTAAAATGAAAAAGTCATTGTGCCTTTACTCTTTTGTTGCTTATTTAAACAATATTTTATAAATATGTGTAATTCAGAATATTTATTAGATTTAAAGGCATTTAAATATATATTTTATATTCCACAAATGTTACTTACTATAATATACTGTACTTTCTTCACCTGCTGTGACTCAATGCTCAATATGGAGGCTGTTTTTATTTTTCGAAGGATTATTACAGTATTTAGTGTGTGTCGGTCATCTCCTGCTAAAGTGTGTGTCCAGGGGTCAGATGTGTGTTTTGTGTGTGTGTTTGTTTCAGTTCCTGCGGGTCACAAAGCTGTATCTTCCTCACGTGGCTCGGCTCTGTCTCATCAGCACCTTCCTGGAGGACGGCATCCGGATGTGGTTCCAGTGGAGCGAGCAGAGAGACTACATCCAGGCCACCTGGAGCTGTGGGTACTTCCTCGCCTCCTGCTTCGTCCTGATCAACCTGATCGGACAGATCGGTGAGACACACACACACACACACACACTGATTACACAGGCTGTGTTTTTCTGAAGTTTCATCACCCAGTTGTTTAAACATTCTATCGTCGAACCAGTGATGGAAAAAACATCATTTGGATTACTCCGTCTTTGGAAATTTTAGGCCCATCTCAAAAGTTCAGTTTCTCTCTGAGATCCTGGAGAAAGTGTTCACACATCTGTACTTGAATTGAGGTATTTCAGTCTGGTTTTAGATCCCTACACAGCGCTGTGACGGATCTCAAAGCTGCATCTGACACTTTTCACCTTGTTGAATTTATGCCCTCTTCTGTGTCTCTCTTGTGTGGGGTCCCCCAGGGCTCTGCTTTGGGGCCTATTCTATTTTCTTTATATATACTTCCTCTAGGATCCATTGTTAGGAAGTGCAATATTTAGCTTCATCGCTATGCAGGTGATACACCACTATATCTATCATTGAAACAAAAACATTCAAATTGAGGAAATTGATAAAAAAAAATTTAAAGTTCAATGAGGATAAGATAGAAGTTATATTGTTACAGAAATTATGTTTTAATATATTTATGGTAGGAAATTTACAGAATATCTTCATGGAACATCTTTACAAAATATCCAAATCCTTTAGCTTCAGACTGCTTCAGTGCTGAGGCTCAGATGAGTGTGGAGCTGATGTGATGGTGTTGTTCTCAGGGGGCTGTGTTCTGGTGCTCAGCAGGAATCTGGTTCAGTACGCGTGCTTCGGTCTGTTTGGCATCATCGCTCTTCAGGTGAGTGAGCAGCTCAGGAGCATCAGTGCTTCTCTGTTTTTATATCAAGCGTGTTGATCAAGCGTCTCTGTGTTTCAGACGGTCGCCTACAGTATTCTGTGGGATCTGAAGTTTCTGTTGAGGTGAGTTCAGATAAACAGTGTTGTGCAAGTTACTTCCAAACTGTAATGCATTATATATTACTGTTATTTAAAAGTAATTCCTTACATTACAATATTACTGATTCACAATTGTAATGTGTTACATACTCCTGTATTACTTTTGAGTTACTTTGACCAGAGAGAGTCAGCGCAGCTGAAGAGTTCTGCATTCAAATAGACTAAAGCTTGTCACAGCATCAGCTAAAGTAGCCTAATTGCCAGCAATATGTCCAAGGATACCACAAACATACATTTCCTGACTCGCCATCTCCTCTGATGCACCTTAAGTCACCTTTATGGACGATCTGCTGCATATTTACACTTAAAATCATCAGATCTTCATCACATAAATGCATGCATAAAAGAGACTTGCATCTCTCGTGTGTGATTTACTGTATATACAGCTGCATCTGAGTGCACTGGGTGAGCACAGATGCGGATTTTGAACCAGTAACTGAGGTGTGTGTGTGTGTGTGTGTGTGTGTGTGCAGGAATCTGGCTCTGGGTGGAGGGCTGCTGCTGCTGCTGGCTGAGTCCCGCTCCGAGGGGAAGAGCATGTTTGCCGGCGTGCCGTCGATGGGAGAGAGCTCTCCGAAGCAGTACATGCAGCTCGGCGGCCGCGTGCTTCTGGTGCTCATGTTCATGACGCTGCTGCACTTCGACTCCAGCTTCTTCTCTGTGAGTCTCAACAGTTTCCGCACGAGGTGTGTCAGATCCGGAGCTGTCTGGCACCTTCAGATAAACCTGAAAGGGTTAGTTCACCCCAAAATGAAAATTCTGTCATTAATTACTCACCCTCGTGTCGTTCCAAACCCGTAAGACCTTCGTTCATCTTCGGAACACGAATGAAGATATTTCTGATGAAATCACAGAGCTATCTGTTCCTCCATAGACAGCAACACAACTGAAATGATCCCAGATCCAACACAATGCATACGCACGCTGGAACGTATCTGACGTACTCGGCCTTGTTTACATCCGGGGGAAAGCACACGCATGAATGCAATCTGCGGTTGTTTGCGTCTAGAGTAAAGCATACACATATGTTGTAACTCTGCTTGAGTCAATTGTTATTTTTGTTTCCTTTACACAAAAAAAGGATTCACATAGCTTTCCAAAACTGTAGTTGATCCACTGATGTCGCGTGGACTGTTTAACCATGTTTTTACTATGTTTCTGCATCTGGGATCATTTCAGTTGTGTTGCTGTCTATGGAGGGACACGTAGCTCTCTGATATCATCAGAAATATCTTAATTTGTGTTCTGAAGATGAACGAAGGTCTTATTGGTTTGGCACGACATGAAGATGAGTAATTAATGACAGAATTTTCATTTTGGGGTGAACTAACCCTTTAAACATCTGGGCTTGTACTCAGGAAACATTTTCTGGCTAAAGGTAGCTCATATCTCACTAATTCAGGAGAAAATCTTATAATAAATAATGGGTGTGTAAATTTTGGAGTTGAAAATCTTTGCTCTAAGAGTATTTAGCACTAAAACTAGTTCCTAAATCTGTGAAAGGTAAGTAGCAGTGAAGAGGAGTCCTAAGCCACTAAGACCAAGCCTCAAACTATCCTAAAGCAGCTGTTTC
Source organism: Enteromius unitaeniatus (assembly GCA_032359435.1). Classification (NCBI taxonomy): domain Eukaryota; kingdom Metazoa; phylum Chordata; class Actinopteri; order Cypriniformes; family Cyprinidae; genus Enteromius; species Enteromius unitaeniatus. Next base: position 26,787,899 of record JAUMHI010000040.1, read on the forward strand.
TGTCAAAATGCATCAGCTGTACGTACAACTTGGTTATGATCCAATCGTATATCATAATGTGACCAAGTGGAAGCATTTATAATGCAAACAGGATAGGACCCTGAATGGAGCCCTGGGGTACACCGTAACGTATTGGAGCACTTTCTGGGTTAGAAGCAATCTTGACATGTCTTGCTGCTGCTGTTTCTTGCAGAAGCTCAAGTTCTGATCTTTGAGAACTCAATACAGCAGTTTTCTGTCCATCAGATCCTGCAGAACATGGTGGGAACGGCGCTCATCGTGCTGGTGGCGGTGGGCTTGAAGACCAAGCTGGCTGCTCTGACGCTGGTTCTGTGGCTCCTGGCCATCAACATCTACTTCAACGCCTTCTGGACGGTGCCTGCCTATAAACCCATGCACGACTTCCTCAAGTACGACTTCTTCCAGACCACCTCGGTCATCGGAGGCCTGCTGCTGGTGGTGGCTCTCGGCCCAGGCGGCGTCTCCATGGACGAGAAGAAGAAGGAGTGGTGAGGAGACCCGGAGCTCCCCTTCATTTTTAGCGCATTGTTAAATCCTGGAGTTTTATTTGCAGCAGTCCGGGAGACTCTGATTCGTTTCTGATTCGTTTTGTGTTTGGTAATGAAGCCGTGTTAATGGAAAAGCATTCGCCGGGATCTTTAAAAGCGCTGTGAGAGAGATGTAGATGTACATGAAACAGAGTGCATCAGATCTTCCTCTCCCTGGACTCTTTCACGTGTTGTTCAGGATGCTTCAGTCGGATGATGTTCCTGAGGAGCTGATGCATCAGACGTCTGTGAACTCTGAACTGTAGGCGTCTCGGGCGAGTTTGACGTTTCTATTGTTTTGCGGTTGACGGACGGACGAACTGGACGGTTACCCAAGTGTTTTCTGTTGAGTCTAAGAAAGACAAGTCACTGTATTGATTTTTTTCAAAAGTTTATATTGTATTTTTGAATTTGGTTTTTCAGATTGTGGCTGAAAAATAAAGCAAAACCAACAAATGATGTAAATGTGTTTGTGTGGCGTTTTAAATGAAAAGTGTTTGTGCATCCACGTCATGACTGCGATTGCAGTTTACTATGTAAACACAGTACTTGATGCAGTCAATTATAAGCCATAAACGTAGTAAATTTAATGCTGATTTTACAGGCACTGTTGGTATAGTCTCATTTTATTTGCTTCTTGATTAGGGAGACGCATTCAAATAAGATGTGTCAAGATGATTCTTGTCTTAAATCACCTCCTGGATGTTTGGAGAAGAGAAAAAAAACCTCATGAGAGCCTCATTTGGTAAGTCTGATTTCTAGATCTGGAAAGATCAAGTAAATTTGTCTGTTTCAACTTAACCGCCTTTAGTTTTTAACTACATTCAAATCAAATTGTTCTTGTTATAAATTAAGCTAAAATAGTTTAAACCAACTTAAATTCATGTTTAAATTCATCATGTTTCATTTTTAAAGTCATGTTAAGTTCTAAAATGTATTATTGGGTAAAGCTTAAATTTAATAGTGTGATTTATCAGCCTGGAAAAGTCATGTAAATGAATACAACTGCACTGTAAAAAAAAAAAAAATTAAGTATAATCAAATTGTATGTCATTTCAACATTTTTTCAGTTCATCTAAATTATATTAAATTGACTCTAAAAATCATGTTGATTCTCAAATGGTTTAAAAATGAAGTTCAAATGATTATTATGAATTCAAATAATTTAAATGTATTTTTTGTCATTTTTAATGATGTGTCAAATTTAATTAATAGAATTGTATTTGTAAAACTAAAACTATCCACCTTTTTCTTAAGTTCAGTTGCTGATTTTGACGAGTTAAAGTAATGGAAAAATTTATATTGATTTATTGAAGCATGGCTTATTGAAGTAAACGATACAAAAAAAAAAATCTAATTATGTTTGAATAGTTGATATGCTGTGTTCATTTTAGATTGTTTATAAAAAGCGTTTATCAGATATCATGCAAGGACCATTAGTGTCACCATGTTTGCTCCGTTGGTCTTTTATTGTTTTAATGAAGTGATTTTAAAATTCATGTCATTTTTAACACGTCTTTTTATGGTTTAATTTCCTTTATAAACACATTGGACTCCAGCTGCTTGCCTTCAAAGAACTTCACAATCTTAAAATATCTTGTTCATATAGAGTTTAGCACTGACATGAATAATGAATGAAGGGTTTTTTGCATTAAAGTACTGTATAAGGACAGGTCATGTGATGTCATTTTGCAAATATGGGGGAAAAATAGGATTGCTTCATTGCTTTTTGCTAATGTTTGTGTGCGTGTGTTAGTAGGTCCCATGTTTTAATCTTTTTTTACTGGTAGTTTACTGTATGAAGATTTTTTTGGGTCACGGTTTACTATATTTTGCTATTTTTGTGTTCTACATCCACTAGTAAAATAATACAAAAAATGATATCTGATATATAATTATATATATATCCCTTAATGGTATGCATTATGTTCTAACCATTAAATATATTTTTCAGATATGTTCTTGCAGACATTGATAAATCTGACACATCATTATAGTCTCTTACTATTGGCCTTTCTTTGAAATATTGCTGTATTCATTTCCTAAAAGGAAGTAATTTTCTTATTCATGCATCAGTACAGCTGTACCCCAATAACCACTACAAATAAACAATTAACTGCAATCAAATTAATCATGTCACTATCTATATAATGCATATTATATAAATGCATCACTTCCACTTCCTCTTTATTGACTGTAAATACATTAATTAGACCATGTTGATTTAGGAATAAAAATAAGTAATTGACTAATCAAAGATAATGCAAATCGCAGTAGAAGTATCTGTGTAAAGTGCGTTCTGTGATTGGCTGGTGAGTGCGGGGGCGGGGCTGAGCTCATGTGAGTAAAAGCGGAGCACGCGGACGCGAGAGGTTCAACTGGATCCGGATTCTGAGCTGAACTCGACTGATCTCGAATTCATTTCTATTTCCTGCTGTTTTTAGGTGAGTTACTCGCTTGAAGTGTATTACGTGTTGATACTTTCGTGTGAATATGGATCTGCTGTGATTTGTTCGGTGTGTTTATGATGATATTTCTGCAGATTCTCGTCTGATTATTTGGGTAATGAGGTTAATATCGTGTGCATATGAATGATATGTATATGAATGTGTGTTATTATATTCTATTATAGCCTAAGATATTCTATATTTTCTTTAAGTATATATATATATATATATATATTTAGTTTAAGTAATTTAAATTAAAACCTATTGTAAATGAGAAATGTTGCTTTGCTGCAACTATCTTTAAAAAGGCTAAGGATTGCAAAAGTATAAAGTGAACTCCAAACTTATTTATAAAATATTTATGTTTTCTCTAAATTGTGCGGCAAACAAAATCTTTAAATTCTATTAATGTGTAGTGTTGTAATGTGTGTGTATTATTTATTGGAATGATATTTGTTACAGTATTGCCAAAGCATTTGAATACAGAATATGATTACACCACTGGAGTTTATCTTCAGAATGTGTTTTCAAAGTTTAATATTGGTCCCTGAATCTCGGTCTCGGACAGAAGCGGTGAGATGTCGAAGGGCTCGGTGGTTCTGGCCTACAGCGGGGGTCTGGACACCTCCTGTATTCTGCTGTGGCTGAAGGAGCAGGGCTATGACGTCATCGCTTACCTGGTAACTCCTGTCACACACACACATACACACACACACACACACACACTCGTGGTTAGCAGAGAGGGAGGTTTGTGAAAGGTTTTTTTTTCCCGTACTGAGCCCAGGCTTGTGAGGACTTGCTCAGCAAGCGTTTTTCTCACTAGCAGCCATGAATCATCTGTGCTTGGGTTTGAGTTTGAGGGTGAGTGTGTTCAGAGAGGAACAATACTGTGATCATATCCGAGCCGTGAAGAACAATAGAGCTGTCCTCAGTCGTCTGAGTCAGGAGCTCAGCAGCTTGGCTTCAGGACACACACTAACACACTCCACCGGGATTACTATCACTCCACACACGGCTTCGTGGAATACTCCATTCTGATTGCTTCACAGCATCATAGTAATAAACAGGAAAAAAGGTTTTGCAGAATTCATCAGTTATGAGTTCTTATGTCACAAACACTTCAGCAACTGCTGAGTAATATTAGAAGAAGAGAAGAGAATGCTCCGGGATGATTCACAACACATTCGAGGAAGTGGAGAATAATTAATGCGTGCTTTGAGGCGCTGACAGCTGAACCGGTTTGAGTTATGAACAATGATAATGACTGAAAGCTTCATTCTTTTCCCATCAGCACTGCCTCTCTGCTCAGATGTGGTTTAGACCAGACCTGAGGTCAACACAAGCTCCTCTCTCTCTGTTAAAGATCATCCGTTCATCTGTCAGAAATCACAAGCTCTTGCTGTAGATTCAGTATTGTTCTTGTTAAACTAAACTTGTTCAGCTCTGCTTTTAATGCAAGTGGATGATTATTTTTGTTCGGATTTTTTTAATAAGATCATTAATTTAATTTTTGTTATTATAATCGATTTATGTATTTATTATAATTTAACTTATCATAATAATTTACTTTAATTTTTTTTTTGTAATTGGATTTTTTTTTGTCAGCTAAACCTTAAAAATAAAAAGATATTTGCATGTTCATGGTTCTCTGATGCTTGTTAATAGTTAAATAACATGGAGGCCCACAAATGAAATATTGACTTTTTAGTAAGTGTTTCTAGTTTTTATTTTCAAAGGATTTTTTTAAAAGTAACTAATTATTGTCTTTCATCACCTCATGAAGCCTGCTCTATACCATGAACATCTGCCTTAACAGAAGCAAATATTAATTTAATTTAAACGTTTTTATTAAAAATAAAATGTTTGATTTTTTATCTTTTTTATTCTTGCCGTGAGAGGATGACATGTCTCATGACATTCAATGTCAAACTACCTTCCTACACTGTCAAAAACCAAAAGTTGAGTTTTCACAAAGTGTTGCTTTTGCATTATACAGTCAAAAATCTCCTTGCTTTAAAAGTTTTCTCAAGGTATGATTAACAGCGTAATCCTCCTCTTTATTACACTGAAGGCCAATATTGGGCAGGACGAGGACTTTGATGCTGCGCGCAAGAAAGCAGAGAAACTTGGAGCCAAGAAGGTGAAGACTGTGCTGGAGCGAGTGTGTGTGTGTGTGTGTGTGTGTGCGGGTTTATGTGGTTTATGAGGACACAAATGTGTATAATGACATGGGTATGACATAGTTATTACAATATGAAGGTGATTTATGAGGATATTTTCAGTGTATACTGAGGGTGTGTGTGTTCAGGTGTTGATAGAGGACCTGCGCTCAGAGTTTGTTCAGGAGTTTATCTGGCCCGCGGTGCAGGCTAACGCTGTGTATGAGGACCGTTACCTGCTGGGAACATCTCTGGCCCGGCCCTGCATCGCCCGCAGACAGGTGCAGATCGCACAGAGAGAAGGAGCCCAGTATGTCTCTCACGGAGCCACGGGGAAGGTGCTCACTTCAGACTTTATACTGGAATAACCCTGCTCCAGACTGAGCTCCAAACACCTAATAACAGAATAATATGCAGATCAGGTTAATGAGTCACTGTGACTTTAGACTGTATCTGTTTGAGAAACTGTATTTTTTGTAATGCAAATGTAATGTAAAGCAGCTGTGTTCTGTGTGAATCTGTGTTAAAGTGTTATGTGTTTCTGTGATGCTCAGCTGTATTTTAGGCATCATTTCTCCAGTGTTCAGTGTCACATGATCTTCAGAAATCATGATAATATACTGATCTACTGCTCAACACATTTCTGATTATTATCAGTGTTGAACACGTGTGTGTGTGTGTGTGTGTGTGTGTGCTGCAGGGGAATGACCAGGTGCGCTTCGAGCTGGCGTGTTACTCACTCTATCCTTCGGTTCAGGTGAGCTCTGATCTTCACGAGTCTCTCAAAGCTCTCATCGGTCATCTCTGATCATCTCCTCCTCTGCTCTCTCAGGTCATCGCTCCATGGAGGATCCCAGAGTTTTACCAGCGCTTCCGGGGCCGAAGTGACCTGATGGAGTACGCAGAGGTACAGATCTCAGGGGTTTTAATATGAAGGCACACATTTGTTATCAAACTCTTTCTACAGCAGTGGTTCCCAGCAGAGGCAGAAAATGGCACATGATGACTTTAAAGTGAGCTGAAAAAATCTTAAAATTAATGAAGATTTTTATAGCAAATTTGAGAAAAGTGTGATTTCTAGACCTGCAAAAGTCATGGACATTTCTATTTTTAATTACGATCATTTTATTTTCTCTTTTCAGTTATGTTAAGCTTTATTTTATCAGTTAGAAATTGCTACCTTTGATTAATTCAGTTATTTGCATTAAATTATTTTAATATATTGCTCCAAAACAACAACAGCCTCAAAAAGCAACCACAAACAATGTAAAACTTCTGTACAATTACAAAAAATATTCATTTTAATTTAATTATATTTAAAATATTGCCACTCATAATTCTTATGAAACATTTTTTGTCAGGTATATTTCGCAGGTCCTTTGGTTATTATCTAGGAGTAAAAAAAAATATTAATGGGTTATTGTAGTAATTTTGAGATACAGCTTTTCATAATTTGTAATATTTTTTTTTTCATTTTGTATTATCTATTTTATTTTTATTTATTTATTTTATTTTATTTTATTTATTTATTTATATATATATATATATATATATATATTATATCTACATGGCTTTTATTTTAATTATTTTAATTTCAGTTATTTTTTAAGGTAAGTGGTTACAATAATTTGTTTTTAGCTACATTTAAATAAACAAAATTTTAAATTGTAGCTAAAATTAATAGTTTGCAACCACTTACAAAAATGTAGTATATTTTTTCACTTTGAAGTTGATGTATTATATTTTAGTTAATGTTTATGTAATTTAAAGGGTTTTATTTAGTAGCAATAGTTTTATTTTCAGTTAAAGTTATAGACAATAACAGCTTGACTGTCTTTAACTCTACACACAAACAGAATGATTCAGTCCTGATTCACTCCACCAGATGGAGCTCTGTCTTTAATAATATCAATTTTTCTTCTACCTGCTGTCTGAACTCTGACTGTCAGCTCTCGTTTTGTCTTAATGAGAGGTTATCTTTCTGCATTGTGTGACTGATATGTTGCATATATAAAGAATTAGCTGTATATATTTCAAATATTTCTTAAAGGCACTTCAGATGCACATCAGAAATATCACAGACTGTGAATAAAATGTCTTGGTTACGTATGTAACCCTTGTTACCTGATGGAGGGAATGGAGACGTTATGTCATGACGACAGACTGGGGTCTTGCCAATGAAATTTGGCAAGTGGTTAAACGAATCCTAGCTCTCAGCGATGGTTCAAGGTTGTGGCAAGCCGGATCTGCTCTCATGGTCAGCACCCAGGAACCAATCGTCCAGCTGCGAAAGCTCAACACCTCCAGCCCGATGCTCACTGGTGGCCCGGGCAAGCATGGCCATCAGCTCTGGATCAAATTCAACGGTAGCAGCAGCACCCGAAGGGTGCCACCTCATCTTCCTCCTCGGCTGACGATAGCCCGTCCTTCGATACAGCAAGCGACATCTGATCTTCCTGTGGCGCTCCAAACTAAACATAAGGACCACCCTTGAACAGCCCGAAGGACAGCACTGCCAGGGGCATGACCTCGCAATGAAGACATCCTCTATCCGTCAAGGCGTCTTCAACATGCTGGAAACTCAGACAGTGAAGACAACCTCCATGGCCGTCGTTGGGAGACAGATAACGCCCGCACCCAAGAGGACTCGGCCGAAACGGTATCTTGAAACTCCATAAACTCGCAGCTCCGAATCTGATGAGTGGTTGCACCTGTCCCCTCGTTATACCCGGATGAAGGGTATTGGCTCAGGATTGTTTAACCAATTTTCATTGGTGTTTTCTGCTAAGCAGAGTGAATCAGGGCTCTTGGCAAGACCTCAGTCTGTCGTCACGACATAACTCATAGTGACTGACAGACAGGGAACAGATAATTGCTGTATGTTTTACAAGAAGATACTATTTCAGTCTATATATAATTTTGCTTCTTGTAATTGTTTGTAAAATCGTGTAGGGATTTCTGAGTGGTAATTGTTTATAACTCAGTCCTGTGTGTCTCATATGTCTGTTGTCTTTGCTCAGAAACACGGTATTCCTGTTCCTGTCACACCGAAGGCTCCGTGGAGCATGGACGCCAACCTCATGCACATCAGGTGAAGAACACACTCGTTTACCTGCATGCTTCACTCCTGTTATTGTGACACAGAACATTTAATACGAATCTCTTTTACAGTTATGAATCTGGAATCCTGGAGAATCCGAAGGTAAGAGATCTAAGAGATCCAGTCATGATTGAGAGCGGAACAAATAAACCTTCCTCAAAAGATCAGACTTCAGATTTATACTTGAAGATCATTTCCAAAAAAAACGAAAAAAAAAAAAACGTCAAAACCATCAAAATAAAGTGAAACCAATATAGTTTCTAATTATATAATTTTTGGTAATTTTGCTGTAAAATGCATTTAAAAATATCAGTATAACATTTAAGGAAATTTTTGCCCTCCACATATTTTCCATTCACATTTGAAGAGAAACTTTGAATGAATATTTATCGAATTTATTTATGTAATGAATGAACATATATAACACACTTGAAAAATGTAATGCAAAAAAATGAAATCTAGTGTTATTCCATCCACCTTTGCGTTAGTCCTAAATGTAGACTTCTGTAAGATTAGAAATGTATTTAGTTATGCCCTGAAATGCCTTTTAAAGTATATATAAGTATAGATTATGAAGGCTTTTAAATGTCCAAAATATATCATATATATTTAAAATATTTTGGCCTGGAAAAAAAATACATTATTTGCTGTGTCTGAACTAACTTCAGGAAGGCGTCTCAAAACGCGCTACTTAATCAAAGCTGTTTCATCCGTTCAGATATAAATCTGACATTACTGTAGATTTGTTCCTGTCTCTGTCTCTGGAGCACAGAAGCAGGTATATCTGTAGAAATAGACAATAATTCACTATCTAAGTCAAAATAATAAATTTTTCTTTTATGCCCAAAATCATCAGGATATTAAGTAAAGATCATGTTTCATGAAGATGAAATTTCCTACCATAAATATATCAAAACATTTTTGATTGGTAAAATGCGTTGCTAAGAACTTCATTTGAACTCAATATTTAGATGTTGTTGCTCCCTCAGATTCCAGATTTTCTACTAGTTCTTCTAATAACAAACCAAACATCAGTGGAGAGATGATTTATTCAGATCTCAGTTTCAGAAAGCTGGCCCTTAGTGCTCCAGGGTCAGGTTTCTCTGAAGAAAGCACACCTCTGTTCATAAACACACACGCTTTGAGGAATCATTAGCAGGTTCAGCGCAGGTCATTTAGGTGAGCTTCTCCTGCTCAAGGTTGTGACCTTCGACCCCTGGAACACAAGCGGCTCTGCTCCGCCGCTTGAGTCTTTTGTTTCTGGCTTCTGGGAGAGATGACGTATGTCAGCTGAATGTGATGAGTTTCTTTGAGCCTTTAGCTACTTGAGATCCTGAGGTTTAGGATTAAATGCTTTTATGATTTAAGGCTTTTATGGCTCATATAAACTGATATAGTGAGAATATGCAGTAAAAAAAAAACTGTTCAATTTTATTCAAACTGAGCAAAAACATATAATGCAATGCTCACTGAGAGCTAAGGAGATCAAGGAAGATGTGAGATGTTTTGGAGGCTCGGGAAGACCATTGCTCCGCTGAGGAACAGTGAAAGTAAAGCTGATGATCAGATTCTTCTAGAAAATGATTGATGGAGAATCAAGTGTTGATCTGGAGATATGACGATCTAATCTGTCAATCAGACTCCTCAGGAGTAGGGTTAAGGATCTGGGGGTTATTAAGACGTGGATGCAGATCATCTTCTCTCATCAGAAGGAGAATGTCTCTGTCTCGGTTCAGAACACAGTGATTTTCGCGTCACTTCCAATCCAGTGGCCAGATCTCACTGCTTCACTTTCATCTCTTCACTCATTCTTTCCACTCTCTGACACTTTTTTTTCCCCCTCGTTGCCGTCTCTTTCAGCTCCGGGCTTTGATTGAAAGCAAATGAGGCAGCTAACGTGTGGAAAGAGAGAAATTTACTCGCTGTAAGTTCATGCGGTGGCTGTCTTTCAGGATGGGTGCTCAGGCGCTTCGCAGGACAACAATATACGCAGCTGAATAAAGCGCGAGCGGCGACATCATGCTTCTCTTCACGCACCATTTGCCTCCAAAGCCTTCCCCGGCCCGTCGCTCTCACTGGGGATTATTCCTAGCTTTGGCTGTCTCGAGGGGTCAAAGGGCAGGACCAGATCTGCCAGCGGGGGGCAGAATTGAAATTCATTGATCCCATCACATTATATCAAGCGCTGAGATGTGCTGAGCTTCACCTGATCTCTGCTGGTTCTTCTGTTGCTCGCGAGATGCTCATCTGAGACACATGAGTCGATTGTAACGCGCTGAACAGGTCAGTTCGTTTCTGTGAAGAAAAAACACACAAATCTCATGATTCTGATCAGTTCAGTTCATGCAGGGTCATAGTTTGACATAATCTGTTGATTTAGGTGCGTTGTAGAAAATAGTTTTTGCCAAAACGAGTTGAATTTTGCGCACATTTTCCATTTGAATTATCCTTCCCATTTAAGAAAAACTGGCATCAAAGTCATACATGCTTTTTCCGCAACATAATGGGAAGAAAAACAAACGATCCCTTTTTCTCCATTTTCTTGGTTATATGAACATTACAGGAATGTTGTGTTTTAATCATTTTGCGAACATTGGAATGTTACTTTTGAATGTTCTATGAACAAACACCATTTATATCTTTTCCACAACAGAAAAATAATCTCATTCTGTTTTCTCAATTTTTACTTAAATTGCAGTCTTGACTGCATTCAGCATCTGTAGTTATACAGTAGTTTAGTTTTTCTTCTTGATGGTACGAAAATTAGGGAAATGTTACATTTTAGCATTTTGCAAACAGCACCGTATGACCCCTTTAAGCATTATTGACCTTAAATATGAAATAAAACACTTACTCATGAATGCTGTTTGTTGAATGCGGAGCTGAAGTCCGCTGAAGTCATATCCTATCAGTTAATCACTAAACTTAGAGACCTGGACATTAATACCTCATTTTGCAACTGGATTATGGACTTTCTGACCGACAGACCACAGCATGTCAGGTCAGGCCACATCTGCTCCTCCACCATCACACTCAACACTGGTGTACCACAGGGCTGTGTGCTGAGACCCATCCTCTACTCCATCTTCACCCACGACTGCAGACCTGTACATGGATCCAATTCCATCCTCAAGTTTACCAGACGATACTACAGTGATTGGTGTCATCGGCAACAACGAGGTCCAGCATCTGGCCATGTGGTGTACAGACAATAATCTGCTCCTTAACACCACCAAGACTAAGGGGCTTATCGTGGACTTCAGGAAGGAGAGAAGAGGCTCACATGATCCCATTCACATCAACGGGATGGCTGTTGAGCCTGTGTCATCCTGGAGACCGACATCTTGGAGGACCTAACCTGGACCAACAACACCTCCAGCCTGGTCAAGAAGGCTCACCAGCGCCTCTTCTTCTTGAGAACAAAAAAGAAGATCCGGCTGTCCTCATCCATCCTGGTGAACTTCTATCGCTGCACAATAGAGAGCATCCTAACTAACTGTGTCACAGTGTGGTACGATCTAAACTGTATTTTGTTGCCTTGTGTGTAATGACAATAAAGTAGAATCTAATCTAATCTAGTCTATCATCTCATAAATAATCAAACAATCTCTGTTAAATTCAGCTGTGTGTGAAGTGATTTGTTCCATTCATATTTTCATTCAAAGACACAAATCTCATGATTGTGATCAGTTCAGTTCACACATATTTTGACCTTTATCTGTTAAGTTGTTTATAACTCTGAGAGAACGTTTGATAAGTTCTGAGAATGTTTGATTTTTTGTGTGTGATATATAATGTTTCGCGTAAAAAGCAATAAAACATTTCATAGGCAGTGCAGAAGGAGGCAGAAAACTTGTGAAGACTTAACATACAACAAGCTTATTTATACGTCTGATAAAACTCGGCACACAAACAGCGTTCTGTCTCTTGTGTTAAATGTCTACCCATTAATTTTACCCTTCCAGGCGCTTCTTCAAATAGCTTTTAAGGCCATTTCAGCAGTTTTATCTCAGGACAGATACTAGTGAAGCAGAAAATAAAGAAAGTAGCGTTGCGCAGTCAGAGACGGCGTTTAGTTAAAGCGACAGTAAAGACGGACGTGTATTTAGACTCTGGCGGCTGAGATTAGTTATCGTATGATGATGTTTGTCTGGTAAAGGTTTCCATTTAAATGCACCCGGTGGTTATTTTGCATAGTTCCCCTGCAATTTGCCTCAGCTCAGGACACACGGACTGTCATCCCGCTGTAATCTGTGGTAATTGGCAGGACTAACAGCGTCTGACAGACACACACACACACAACCGGTGGAGAGAGAGAAACCCCTGGCTTCACCGAGTGGAAGTACATCTGTCTGACATGAAGACTTGATAGGTGGCCTTTTATTTTCCTCTTTTGCTCACATGACAATAAATAAATGTTTTTTTTGCATGAAACAAAGTACTTTGTCCTGCAGAACGTGTCTGTCAAAGCTGATTCCATCAGGATGCATCCAATCACCTGCAGCACTTTAGCAGATCTTCTCTTCTGGGAACACTGTCAGAACGTTCTGCCAAAGTTATGAGCAAACATTCTACTAGTGATGCTAATTTATTAAAGTTGAGGGGTCTGTGATGTTCTACATTTACATTTGTTCATTTAGCAGACGCTTTTATTCCAAAGTGACTTACAATTGAAAACGCAAATTCTGAAAACGCTAGCACAAAAACCGTATTGATACATTGTCTGAACCTTTGAAGAAGTGTTGCTACTTGTATCAGAGAACACTCGGACGTTACATTTTCAGAATGTGTGCAAAATGGAATGTTCCGGCGATGTTCACATGACAAAAAATATTTTTAAAACGCTGAAACTGGTTTGTTTTGAATGTCCAGAAATTTCGTAACTTAAATTAGATTAGATTAGCAGAATCTGTCAAAAAAACAAATGACTGCAGGATTCAGCCACGCTTTAGCTGTCACTCTAAACTGGAATGGAAGCACATTTCTGTCTAAAAAATATTTTTTTTAAACGTAAACTTGCATTTGCAGGTTATAAAGAATTGCTTGACATATTTTTCTCATAGCTGCAAGTTTATATTCTGATGTTTTTATCGCACTTGCGTCGTTTTCTTTCAAAGAACCATCAGAAACCGTGAGATGTGAATCTTAGTTCCTCACGATTGTGTCTTTTTCCTCCTAATACTGAGAAAAAATTTCAGTATAATTATCAGATATAAACTCACAATCACAAGATATAATCTCAAAATAGAGACATATGGTGTGCGTCGAGATATAAACTAAAAACTGAGATATGAACTCAAGGTGTTTGACTGGACCGTATGCATCTTCTGGCTTTTTTGTATTCTCTATTTTATGTATATATTATTAACTTAACAACACGTCTTTCTGTTTTATGTTTCTCTGATTATTCTGATGAGCAAATGTTGAATTGAAGCTGTTGTTTCTGTTGTTTGTCAGAATCACGCACCTCCAGATCTCTATCAGATGACCAAGAACCCAGAAGATTCACCCGATGAGCCGGATGTGCTGGAGATCCACTTCACTAAAGGTTACCACACTTCATAACAGATTCCTTCACCTTTCCTGCAGTCGTGATGAGAACATCCTCCAGTTAAATCCAATTCAGTCCATATTTATGGTATAACTGGAACCTGAATATGTTTCGGTCAGCAGCTGAAATAATACAGATTGTCCAAAAGTGCTGCCAAAAGATTAACGAAAGTCTTTGTTTATAACATATGTGTACGGTGCATATTTATAATGTATATAATACATGTACATAGAAATATAAGCATCATGTTTGTGTTTATATATTCATAATAATTATGCACAGTCATACTTTACGTGAACAGAATCTTTTATTTTGAATGCAATTAATCGTTTGACAGCACTAATTAATATATATAAATATATACTTTATTCAAATCTACACCTATCTACATTATTTGCTATAGTTTAGAAAATATGAATGAAATGTGACAGTAAACAACTGAAACAAATTCTGTTGCTACTCAAGACTCAAGTTTTTGTGGTCCAGGGTGATATATATATATATATATATATATATATATATATATGTATGTGTTTTTTCCGTGTAGAGCTGAGAGTTTTTGCTATAAGCAGGGTAGAGATGTGCTGATTTTCTGCTACAGCGCTATATAATGAAGCAGCGTGTGTTTAGCAGTGAAGTGTTGGGTCAGTCTCTGCTGCTTTCTCAAAGGAACTGTTTTCAGACACTTAAACAAAGTGCGTGAGGCAGTCGGAGTCCGGTTCCCATATTTGCAGAATTAGAATTTCAATGGTTGTGTGGGACCCCGAGTGAACTAGTAATGTGATTTTATCAGACAGCGTTGTCATTGTGCTCTATGATCCGTTTTGATTGGCCATCAGTATTCATAGATTTTTGAGCACGTCCATTTAATGTCCATGAGAAAAGCTGTTTTAGTGATTCTCACAATAGAAGCCCCCCGTCGCCGCCCCGCTCCTGTAAAGACCTGGTTTATCTGTCTATTCTGCTCCGGCTTTTCTTCTCCTCACTTTCTCAGCACTCTCTCTCATTCAGAAAAAAGAATTTTAACGACCAAACCTTTTCCCTCTTGTCATTTTAACCCCCGTTCCTTTGCCACGTCTTCTGCTGCTCCTCAAAAGGAGAACGGCGCGAAAGACGGGGAAAGAGTGGAAAAATGTAAAGCGGTAATTTTTCCTACAACTGTGTCTTCTGTCCTATTGTTGCTTTTCTAAGGCCGAGAGAAAGAGTGCGGTGAATGAAGAGAGAGAGAGAGAGAAGTGGCCGAGAGACTCCGTCTTCATGCGCTGTTTGGTTTATTTGAACTTTTAATCTAATTATTAACTATCTGAAGGGCTCCAGGGCTTTGTCTGCTCTTTTGGTGCCCTGTGGTCCGAGGAGAACTTAGGAAAGCTTCTCGCCCGAGAATATTTCTCAAGGGAATAGTTCGGCCAAAAGTGTCTCTATTTCCTCTTTTCCATGCAGCAACAGCATCAGAGTGACTTATGAGCTTCATAAAGTATAAGAAACGTCATAAAAGAGGCCGAAAGTTAAAAGTTGACTTTTGAGGTCAAAAAAGGCTGACACATGACTCCAGGGTTATTTTAGTTAACTCAAAGCGAATAAAACTAATGTTTGCATGTTAAACCGTAAATTCAATACATTTTTAATTTCTTTTAACTAGCTCAGTAAACGAACTAAACCTTAAACTGGAATAAAATGTAATAAAATATATTTGGAAAAAAGATTATATAAGTTACTGGGATTTTAACGTTTATTAAAATGATTAAAATAAATACAAAAATTATTGAAATAAGAAAAAGTTTCCTTTTTTTTTTTTTTCCAAAAGTTTCCAAGATTTAAAGTCAAAATTTAAATGTATGTAATTTTTTTCCCTCTGTGATGTGAACCATACATCAAAGTATGAAATATCATAAGAGTAAATAAATAAATTGTGATTAAATTATTTTCACTCTCAAGCTTCAAAAAGAAAAAAGTCATAAAACAGACATAAATGTGGAGAAATGTGAGCACCAGTGATGTCCGAGGTCATTAACGTCAAACGTGCTTCGTATCTTGCCGTCGAATGATACCAAATCTGAATCCTATTTAGAAAAAATTGTTTTGAATACCAACTTGTTCTCTCAGGTGTTCCGGTCAGAGTCAGGCATGTGAAGGAGGGAGTGTGTAAAGAGACGCCACTGGAGATCTTCTGCTATCTGAATGAGATTGGGTGAGTGTGAAGGACTTCAGGTGTCTTCAGGAGAGATCTGATCAGAGCTTGTGCTTCTCTGTGGCTCCTCAGGGGGGCGATCAGAAACTTCAGACTATATCATACCCTTCATAATCGCACAGATGTGACTGGGTACAGTAAGTGGATGTGTGCGTGTATTTATTGATCAATAACCCCTTCTCTGGTCTCACAGTGGAAAGCATGGTGTGGGGAGAATCGATATTGTGGAGAACCGCTTCATTGGCATGAAGTCCAGAGGTACCAATCTCAATTCATTTCACATTTATGCATTTGTCAGATTCTTTATCCAAAATAACTTGCATTTGATCAGTTACAAAATCATTATGTTCAATAAAAATAATTGTTAGTGTTTTTATATTTGTATTAGTAAATAAAATTATAAATGATAACATACACTATAAAAAAATATGATTTTTCAAAGTTGTAAATAAAATGTTCAAAAAGTATGTTTTACAAGAAAATAGCATAGAATTATTCTACCTCAAAATTCATGTTCATCTGAAATCTGTAGCTACTACACCATTTTGATAGGGTGATAATTTGATCAGTTTCTTTGCTGAAGGCAGACATTGCTCGATGGAAACGAAATGAAACGCTTTTGATTTCTGAATGTTGGCTGGATGTTTGTCTAACTGTTCCCTCCCTTCATCTGATGTTGTCTGTATCGGGCTCCGTCCGCCTCACACCGCTTTGATTGACAAATTGTCTTCCTCCCCTGTCTCCGGAGTGGCAGGTAGGAATTGGAGAAATACACAAGGTCTTGTTTTCCCCGAGGGTTCACAGAAGATCAGGCCTATTCTTCTGAAAGTCAGCGTTTAGGATGTTCAATAAAGACCCTGACAGCCTGTGTTTATGTGACACGGTCCAGCAGAATGAAGTCAGCTGGTGTTTATGTGTGTCATGCTCACTCAGACGAGAGACGGAGTCTGACAGAACAACAACTTCTCCAGATTTCATCATCGCTTTACTGCTCCTCTGAATATTATCAGAACTCGCCACTGCAGTATCAGACCACAATATTCATCAAGGATGCATAAATTGATCAAAAGTGATTTAAAATGTGTCAAAAGATTTCTTTTGAACTCTGAATACTGAAAAAAGAAGTCACAAAAATATTGAGCAGCACAACTGTGTTCAGCCCTGCTAATAATCAGAAATGTGTGTTGAGCAGTAAATCAGTATATTATTATGATTTCTGAAGATCATGTGAAGCTGAAGACTTCATTTTTTGATCCAAATAAATGTAGCCGAGACATAAATGAGAGACTCAGAAACATTTATTTAATGTTCATTAAAAATGTAAAATAAAAAAATCTTAGTGCACATCACTGTATAACTTTAATCCTAAAACAGATTAAACCTAATTAATATAGAGAATGAAAGCACAAATCAAAATGACCAAAAATAAAACTAAAACTAACTGTGAAAATATAAAAATAAACACAAATTTAAACATTACATAAAAGCCATAATCCAATATATATATATATATATATATAAAAACAACAATGGTCCTTCATTAACATATGATTAAATCATGATTTTAACTATTAAAAATAAAAATGAAAAGCAACTTTTTTATTGTAATTGGTTTTTTTTTTATTATTTAGGTTTAGTTAATTTAGTGTAGTTTCGTTTTAATCTGTTCTTGTAATTTTAGTGCTTGAACTTCTTAACCTTTTCACTTAGCTGGCAATACAGTGTTTCATACAGTGGTTTTTTATCATCTAATATGTTTATTTTATTTTTTGTATCACTGAACACAAATGTTTGTAATAGTTTTGGTGAAATGCGTGTCACAGCCTCAGGCTTGAGTTATTAAGCTCTTTAAATCAGGTGTGTGTGTGTGTGTGTGTTCAGGGGACAGTCTTTGAAGTGTTAAAGCAGTATTAACACCACCGGAGTCAGGAATGATAAGCCAGCAGACATTTAACCTCACGGTGCTCGTCTCAGCTGAGTAAAGATGCTTGTAAATCAGTTCTTCATCTCTCAGGATCTTAATACCTGAAGAGACTTTTATCAGATTTTCCTGACGGAAGTCCCTCAATCTCCTGCACTAAACCCGACAGAGTCTTAATGTATCAGATTGCTACTTTTCAGGACTTAAGGGATGTGGATAATTTGCTAAGTCTTGTTTTGGGCAGCAGTTTCTGTGGCCTTTCAGAAATCTGGACTGAGCCAAGCTTCTGCCTCCAGGGACAGAGATTGTTTTACACCAAAGACTCTCAGAAGTCCAAAAGCTTTTGTTTAATGAAGCAAATTCAACCTTCAATGAAAGAAATCTTTAGTCTTAGCCATTTTGTTTTAGTCATTGTTTCTGTGTGACAGACTTTAACTGCAGTGTGTCTGATTTTAAGTGGAAATCATATATATTTTATAAAGAAATCTATTTTGAAATGTTTGTAAAAACTGGTTTCACTTTCCGTTTTCCATTTTAATTTTTAAATATATACCTATATAGTTTTTATGAATTGTATTTTAGCTTTAGTTATTTAAATTAAAAAGACAAGTGTTGCTGAAATAATCTTTTCATATTTTATAAAAAAATATTTTAGTGATGTGTATTGTTTTTTAATTATGTGTGTATATATATATATATATATACACATATGCATTTAGATATTTATATTATTATATTTTATTTGATAAATACATAAATGAGATATATAAATGTAACATATTTTTTTTAAATATATACAAGCTTTTGTTTGTATTTATATATAAAGTAAACACTCATATATTATGTAAAAAATTTGATTAATATAATTTTTTAAATGGATATTTAGTGATATATTGTGCCATAGTACATCATGTTGATGATAATTTAAGAATCACATTTTAGTTGATTTGTCCGTTGAAAAGCGTATCCTGTTTTTTATCTGAATGGTGTGTATGCTGGTCAGATAGAATGGACACGGTCAATCATAATGCTGTGTGTTTGTGTAAAGACTTCATTCCCGTCTGTCAGCTCTGAGCATCCTGTGGACCTTCAACTGTCCGTCCATCATCGGTGACCCCTCAGACAGCCGAGCGAAACTTGGTTTCTGTGTCAGAGACTCTGTAAATTGCGGGGTAGAGTGAAGCTGAGCAGCAGATCCTCATAGACTCCACTGATGCTTTCCTCTTCTATTATCATATTCATGTCTGTCATTGTGCCCATCAACAGTGGTTATCATGACAACCATCATTCGGAAATGAATAAGACAAATCAGCAAAACTGTTTTAACACTTATTATTTTCTCTAGCAATTCTCCTGATTTTAATAAATCGGGTTAATCAGTTTCGGAATGGTACGATCAGACCTTTTATTTTTGTTTGTGCTGAAACAATAATTTTTTTCTCTTTCTTTACCCATCAGGTATCTATGAAACCCCTGGAGGAACCATCCTGCTTCACGCTCATCTGGACATAGAGACCTTCACGATGGACCGAGAGGTTCGGAAGATCAAACAGAGTCTCGGCATCAAGTTCTCAGAGCTCATCTATAACGGTACGAATCAAGGCCTGTCTGTCTGTCCGTCCTCTGTGTCTCTGTCTGTCTGTCTCCTTCTGTCTGTCTGTCTGTCCATCTTCTGTGTCTCCTTCTGTCTGTCTGTCCGTCCTCTGTGTCTCTGTCTGTCTGTCTGTCCATCTTCTGTGTCTCTGTCTGTCTGTCTGTCTCCTTTTGTTTGTCTGTCTGTCTGTTCTTTTTCTGTGTCTCCTTCTGTTTGTCTGTCTGTCTGTCCGTCCTCTCTGTCTGTCTGTCTTTCTGTCTCCTTCTGTCTGTCTGTCTGTCCTCTGTGTCTCTGTCTGTCTGTCTGTCCATCTTCTGTGTCTCTGTGTGTCTGTCTGTCTCCTTCTGTTTGTCTGTTTGTCTGTCTGTCCGTCCTCTCTGTCTCTGTCTGTCTTTCTGTCTCCTTCTGTCTGTCTGTCCGTCCTCAGTGTCTCTGTCTGTCTGTTTCTTTCCTTCTGTCTCTCTGTCTGTCTCCTTCTGTTTGTCTGTCTGTCTGTCCGTCCTCTCTGTCTCTGTTTGTCTGTCTTTCTGTCTCCTTCTGTCTGTCTGTCTGTCCGTCCTCGGTGTCTCTGTCTGTCTGTCTGTCTCCTTCCTTCTGTCTGTCTGTCTGTCCGTCCTCTGTGTCTCTGTCTGTCTGTCTCCTTCCTTCTGTCTGTCTGTCTGTCTTGTCTGTCTGTCTGTCTGTCCTCGGTGTCTCGGGTGTGTTCTGTGTCTCTGGCTCCGTCTCTCTCTCTCTCTGTGTCTGTGTCTCTCTGTTTTTGTCTGTCCTCGGTGTCTCAGGTGTGTTCCTCTGTCTGTTGTGAGCAGCAGCAGGTCTCTGCTCCTCCTCTCTTATAATAGGATTTGGCCCATTAGTGGCTGATTACAGAGGCCCTGTAATTAAAGCGTTATGTGAGCTCAGGGCCCGTCCCTCAGAGTAGTGAGCAGCGGGACACTCGCTTCAGATTAAACTCATTAGAGTCGGAACCACAGAGAGACGGGCTGCTGCTGCTTCACACTCACACACACACACATGTTGTGTGTCCATGTTTCCCTCCATAGGTGTAATGGTGTTTCTACTGTACAGACTGTATGTGGTATTTGTCCTACACTGTGTGAATTTTTAGATTTTCAAAAAAACACCATTTAGTATGTTTTTTTAAGCCTTTTGAATTACGACATACCAAAGATGTCCTTCATATTGTAATACCCATGTCATTATACACATTTGTGTACTCATAAACCACATAAACATGCACACATGCACACACACACACACACACACAGCACACAAGCACATCTCATCAAAAGAAGCAAGATGAGTTAGAATAATTTAAAATAAGACAAAAAAAGAGAAAGAAATAGACTAAATAGACTAAAAAGCAAGATGTAAAGGTAAAAACAATCACAAATAACTAGACAAGTCATGCAAACCCATTTGCTCTTCTCTCAGGGTTCTGGTACAGTCCGGAGTGTGAGTTCGTCCGTCACTGCATTGATAAATCTCAGGAGAATGTGGAGGGTTGTGTGCAGCTCTCTGTCTTTAAGGGTCAGGTGTACATCCTTGGCCGCGAGTCGCCCAAATCCCTGTACAACGAGGAGCTGGTCAGGTAAAAACACCCGTTTTACTGTGAACACACCAGTGACGCTTCTTCAGCATCTGTGTCCATCTGCTCAACACTCAGCACTCATCAGATTCACTCTTATTTACAAAATTTCATAATTTTACAGTATTTCACTGATATTCTGCCAAAAGCTCAAGGATTTGAAATGTTAAAAGTGAAGAATTTAAGACTGTAACTATAAAATAAAATTATACTTATTATTATAATTATTAAATATCAGCTTTTTATATCATTGCACCATTTAAAACAATAATACTCTCCAGTTTTATACTTAGAGTTAAATAAAAATTATAATAATGGTTATTAATATTATTATGTAAAGATATGATATATGTATGATTTATTATTTAATATAATTAGTACTTTTATTATTATGAAGATATTATATTATACAAACATTATATTTTCTAACATGATATAAATTGTGTGTGTGTGTGATGCGGTGAGATCACTGAGGTCTGACCCCTGCGTGTCCTGAGGGCAGCTCCATCTGTCTAATGGCAGCGTTCGGAGGAAGTTGCGTGTTTTCTGCGGGTTAAGCGTGGAGCGAGTGGTTGAAAGGTCGTCATGGGTTTGGCTCGAGGCCACGCTAAGAACAGAGCACTCTGTCAAACAAACTCTCTCAGACCTGATTCTGACCGGCTCTGCAGGGCTACTGTGCTTTTCTATCAGGATGAAAGTTTAATCGTTTAAAAAGATGAAAATAAAGACTTAAAACCTTAAATATTTAGTATAGACTTTCATTTTGTTTTAATGTAAAAATTAAACGATGATTACAATATTATTTTGCTTAAATGCAGATTTTTTTTCATTTTATGGTGAAACATAATAGTATTATATTGTATTATTTATTTTGTAATGTAGTAATATTAGTGCTGTCAGTCAATTAAAATTTTGTTTGTAATATATGTATATAGTAATGTTATTAAATTAAGTGTGCCAGTATTTTTACGTTGTAATATAGTAATAAATTACTATATTAAAAATTCATGTTACTTTTGCTTTTATTTAGCATTTTTAGATTCTTAATTTGTAATAATAATTATAATAACTAAATAATATATATATATATTTTTTTTTTTACATGTTATTTTTTATATTTAGAGATATTTTTAAAAATGTATTGTTTATATACTGCTATTTAAATCATTTATCTATACCAATTGGTGAAGGTAGCCAAACTTATTAATACAAAGGGCTACAAATTGAACTTGACTGTGGGTTTTGGGCCAAAAGTGGATGTTTCATTATATCAAAATATCTTATATTAAATTGTGTGACATTTTATTAAATAATTATCTTTTTTTTGTGTCAAATCCAAAATTCAAAACAAACTAACAAACAAAACAAATAGCAAAGAAATTATGCTTCAATGCATGTTATTTCTCCCTTTTTTCCCACTTGGGACACAGCACGGCAGGCCACTCAAAGGTCAACAGGGGTCAATTTTTAGCATCTCTGGTATTGAGTGAATAATGTTCAAAATCTTCAGTTCTTTCATCTTGGCTGGATTGTCTCACTAAATCTGATGCATGCTGGGATTGCTGTCTGCTTTGGACACTTTCAGCTCTGGTCTCTTGTAATGATGAAACAGACTTTGTGAGTTTGCTATGGAGTTTTGTAAGGATGCATTAAATTGATCAAAAGTGCCAGAAAAGACATTAATCAGGGTTGCCAGGTTTTCACAGAAGCTAGCCCAATCCCTTTTCAGGGGGATTCCCAGTAGAAATTGTGTTCCGGTGGGGTAAAATACACATTTCTTGGTGTGGTTCCCCTGATAAAAGGGGATAAATATCACATTTAACGCTTTAACCTGTGGACATAGAATAACCCAGAGGAGAGTCCAATTCTGCGGGATGTGAATGTAACAAAACATTTCTATTTCAAATAAATGCTGTTCATTTGATTTGTTCATCTTTGAATCAACTGTTTTTAACATTGTTAATAATCAGAAATGTTTATCAGCATGTTAGAGTGATTCATTTCTCTGTTAGTTTTAGTTGTTCTGTATGGCTGTGGTCTGTTGGAGAATGTTTAGTGATTATCGCTGAATGCTTTATTGCTCTGGTTTTCTCTCAACAGTATGGATGTTCAGGGAGACTATGACCCCTGCGACGCCTCTGGATTCATCAGGGTCAACGCGGTCAGGTCTGTCTGAGCTCTCTGAATCAGCCTGAGCATCTGAATCTGATGGAGGTGTTTTACAGTAGTGTTATCTGCTGTGTTTCAGGCTGCGGGAACACAACCGTCTGCAGGGACAAGCTCAGAAGAAGCCCTGAAGATCTCTCTGACTCATGTTACTGATCATGTAACGTCACAGCCTGTTACTGATTAAATCTGATTAAAATACCCGAAATACTCCAAATCAGTTTGTCAGTCATGTGACTTATGCACATTTATGCGTGTTACACCTGTTGATTTTGAATTTAAATTATGCATATTAATTTTTGCATGTACACTTATGAATTTACATTTAGAGACACTGATTAGTTTATATTTATGCATTCATATTTATGCATTTACACATGGATTTTACAGGTACGCATATGACATGAATGTATTTACGTTTATTTATATATTTACACTTATGCCTTTAGCAGATGCTTTTATCACAAGCGACTTACAAAGGGGGGACAAAACAATTCATTAAAATCCATCAAAAGACAGATATGGATGATGATAAGGTCATTTTTCAACATGTATAATGTGACAGTCGTTAAATTGTAATTTGTGATTGAATGCATCTGAAGACGTGTCAGCAGCAGCTCCTTCAGTCCATCAGTCTGGTGTTTGCTGCACTTTACGTCATCAGTTTCTCATTGCAGATCTTCCTCTCAGCCCAAGCTTTTAAAGCAAAGAGAACGAACAAATAACCATCATGATGTGACATCAGGGATGTTTTCGGTCCTCGGCAAAGCCATTTACTCTCCATCAACAAATACTTCTGCACTTCTTCCTCTCAAGATGCCAAACTGTGGCTTTCTGCTCCCTTTCCATTTCCATCGTGCTCGTTGAACGTTGTTCTTTGGCGGGGACAGAAGCCGGATCCCCCCCGCTGCTGGTAATAGACGGCAGGGATGCGTTCGCTCTTTCAGCCGGACCAGAATGCCCTGCTTCAGCTGCTCAATTACACCGCAGGCGTCTCCACCCGCTCCTCCAATTACACTAGTGGCCCTTTATTTACAAGCACGTGCATACGGGAGGA
The DNA here is from genome assembly GCA_032359435.1 of Enteromius unitaeniatus. Classification (NCBI taxonomy): domain Eukaryota; kingdom Metazoa; phylum Chordata; class Actinopteri; order Cypriniformes; family Cyprinidae; genus Enteromius; species Enteromius unitaeniatus. The sequence continues at coordinate 26,812,215 of JAUMHI010000040.1, forward strand.
CGAACTGCCTGGAGATTGCTCGGGCCTGCTGCAATTTGGACATCTCTTCTGCCGAGATGAAGTCACTGTTAAATTAGTCTCTCGGGCTGAAAAACACTTTCCCATGCTGCAATATACAGTCAGAGATTTCTGTACCTGTGCTATATGTGTAACTTCCAAAAGACAAACCAGATCAAAAAATTATTTAGGTTTGAGGCCAAAATATGTCATTTAGCTATGAAAACCCATCATTTGCAATTATAACCTTCATCTCGCAATCATGACTTCTTGCAATTTACTTTTTTTTACTATTATAACTTTATCTCGCAATCATGACTTCTTGCAA
>JAUMHI010000040.1:26826032-26841593 GCA_032359435.1 Enteromius unitaeniatus
AAGCCTGTATCAAAATCATATCTGAACATATCTAGAGCAGAATCTTTTCTCAGAGAGGATTTTAATCAGGGTTTATGTTCATCATCATTAATATTATATGCCTTCAATACATACAAAAACTGTGCAGCTACTTCTTAAGAGAGCAGAATTCAGATGTTATCTGACACTTGTTTAGTAGAAACACATGTATAGAAATAAAGAGAAAGCTTTTCAGGGTATTTGATTGCTGTTATCACTCTAAAGTTATCATTCAGGGTTACTGTTTCACACTTTAAGAAATAAATACACGTGGATTAAAGTTCTCTGTTGCTATGGTTATTAGCAGAGTTCAGTTGGAATTTATTCATGATAATTCTACTTTGCTCTTGAGTCTTCATTTTCTCACAGATCACGAGAAGGAGAGCGACAGCTCTTAATAATTACTAAGTGTTCCTGAAAGGGGCTTCAGTGAGCCGTCATCAGACCGAGACGCAGAGACAAGCAAGACTCCTCAGAGATTCAGGTGTTTTGTTGTTGAATGTATTAATGAACAGAGGAGTAGTCATTTACTCCCGACATCTGAGAGACTGAAGACGCAGAGGATTAATGTTACGTTTGGTTCTGATATAATGTCTTTTAATGAATTTCCTAATAATGTGCTAATAAACAAGTTTCACTATGAATACGGCTAAAAAAGATCCTCTGAGAGCTGTTTTAGTCTCATTAACTGAGAAATTTTAAACAAACTATAATACAGACTTTTTAAGTCTGACTTTTGACTTTTTCAACTAAGAGCGAGCAGAAAAACTACATAAGGGCAAACGGGGGTCTGTTCCATAAAACAGGTTTACCAAATAAGCCAGGCTTGTTTTAATTCGTCTGACTTATTTGAAACCAAATTAAATAACAGTAAGTCAGATGGATTAAAACAAGCCTGGCTTATTTGGTAAACCTCTTTTATGGAACAGGCCCCAGGAACGGGCAGAAAACAAACTGATCCTTTTACATTAAGAGAGTTTTCAAATGTGATATTGATTTAATACAACAGATCAATAAATAAGTACTTATTTTGCTCTATTTTATCAACAAAAATAGTTCCAAACAGAGTCCCAGCTGAGCTGCTGGCATCTCTAAATGAGTCAGTGGTTCATGCTTACACATTCATTATAAACTTTTGAATCAATCAGCCATTCCAACAAATCAATTTGAGTAAATTCAGTGATAAAATCAGTTTCTTCTTTATCATATAATTTCAGCTGTTTAAATAACGTAATATTTAAAACATTAATAGCCACATCAATCTATGAATGTAGTTGCTCTCATGTCACCTCTAAAGGTACAGATTACTGCTCTGAGGTACCAATTAGGGGCAAAAAAAGATTACATTTTTACTTGTATTAAAATGTTATTTTCACAAATGTTTTATTTTGTTTTTGTTCAATGTTCATAACTATTGAAGCTTTGCTTCGTTTGAATTAATGTTTTATTTTGTACATTCTCTTTTTTTTGTTTTTAGTTTTCATGTCTATTTGAGATTGGTTTCATTTTCTTGAAATTGCATTCATTTTCATGACTTATTATTATATTATCGTCTTGTAATTGTTTTCCAGGAGTCACCACGTTGGGTCCTGAGGGCCGGTGTCCTGCAGAGTTTAGCTCCAACCCTAATCAATCACACCTGAAGCAGCTAATCAAGCTCTTACCAGGAACACTTGAAGCTTCCAGGCCCTCCAGGACCCCACTTGGTGACCCCTGACTCCGTGATCGATAATAACTCTCATGAGTTTAAGATCTAATGTTTCCATGACTTTACAAAAGAAACATCTGCAAATGTTTTTATTGCAAATTGCACATGAGAAATGAACATTCATCAAGACTTCCAACGGAAAACTCAACTCTGCTTTGCTTTGTTTCCACTATTAAATGCCCGGCTAGACTGTTTTAGCAGCTTTCAGTGTTTCATTCTCAACATGTCAGTTATTTCAAGCAGAGCTGATGATCAGCTAACAGACCAAACAATGAACCAAGAACACACACACACCAACTGTCCCTCCGTTTCACTGCATATTTCATATTTTCCTCTTTATCTGCTGAACAAACGTATCAATGCAACAGTGAACACTTTGTGCAAAGCCATCATAGATGACAAAAACATTTGCACAGCAATTACAAGCAGCACACTGAACCAATCAGAGCCAACGCATTCGGTGAAGACTTTAAAAACACAAGATCCATAAAACATTTAATCGCTGACGTTCATGAGGCCTGACTCGCCCTGAGAACATGTTATTCATGCTATACAGACAGAGAAAGAAGATTTACGTCCATTAAACCTCATAAATGACGTAAAGATCACAGTGATGGGCTCAGATCCGCTCCCAGAGCTGCAGCAACTGACTTCCTGTCTGTGGCTCCACTTCCTGCTCAAACACACACAGAACACACACTATATTATACATTCAAAAATGTCATCTGAATGTTATAGGCGGAATTTCTTCCTGAGGTCACAAGGGGAAGCACTAGAACATATCACTGAAGAACTGTGTGTGTGTTTCTGACCTGCGCGTCTCGGCTGATCTGCACTCTCTTGTTGTCGTTCCAGGGGTTGAGCAGCTGCTGCGTGAGCTGGAACGGCAGACTCTCCTTACGGATCCACTCCACCCCGAACACTCCACCCAGCCCGGCCGAGCCCCAGTCCAGACAGCGCTCACCGCTGACCGCCGACGACATGCGTGCGTAACCCTGCCCAAACACACCCGCACCAGACAAAACCTGAGCTGAAACTCCATGGGTTCCATTGTGGATGAATTATCAGTGATATAGTCCGGATTATTACTGTGAAGCTGCTTTCACACAAACACTCTGAGCCACACTTTCTTTTTTTGAAGAGAAAAAAAATATATATTTAAAGAGAAAAATGTTTATTTTATAAAAAGTTATAAAAAGTTATATTAAACTTTTCTTATTTTGAAGACAAACATTTTTTAATGTGAGAGAAATAAATCATAGAGCTTCAGAATCTAAGATGTTTCTCAGCCTTGATAAAGAATGAGATTTTTGCTTTAAAGGAAACCGACCTGGAAGTGTCCAGATCCCTGAACGGAGAAGATGAGGAAGACTGCGCTGCTCTCGATGAAGGCTCGCGTCAGCTTGTGCTCGTTGTTGGGCGTCGTGGACCAGATTCCTCTCTGCTGGGACAGATCAATGTTCCTCGTGTTACTGCTCTTCATGATGAAGTATCGCACACTGGACCTCAGCGGATGTGTGGACGGAGACGAGCAGCGCTGCTTCAATGACACAAGCACGCACACATCAGTCAAATATTCATAAAAATGATAGAAATATATAAAAATGAATGCTAACTTACTAACTGCAACAAAAGAGAGTTAAACCAAAACCTTCAATTACTCATCCTGGGTGTAAATGATTTTTAAAAACCTCAGACTGTGTTCGTCTGAAAGAAAGTCATGCACACCTAGGATGGCTTGGAGGAGAGTAGATTTTGGTGTCATTTTCAACTATTGCTTTAAGTGGAATGCATTAATAAACAGACAAATACACAAGTAAGTGAACTTAAGAGCAGTCAAAGTGAGTTTGAAGTCTGTGAGTGGTGGCGTACTGTTCCTGAGGACGGGGACGAGGGTCCGTCGGCGGTCTTCACGGGGCTGCTCTCGTCTCCCAGATGTTTGGGGTGAAGAGCTCTGTGATTCTTCAGCTGAGACGCCAGCCGAGGCCTGTGGGAAACATCATTACTCAGTGGAGCTGTGTTTCAGCAGCAGTCATGATCACAGCACTGAGAGGTCGTATGTGTGCTGCACCTGTCTGGGCTGCTGCGCTCCACCTGCTCCGCTGCGCTGCGGCCGGACGCTGTCTGGGGAGGGTCGTCTGCCGTCATGGGGCGAGGTCTCTGGCCAATACCCGTGGGCTGCTGGAGGCCTGCGCTCTGCTCCTCGGCCCATAGGACGGACACCAGCGAGCGGATAGTGGCCTCGTCCAGCTGAGAGCAGGCCTTCGACGGAGAGCGGATCCGCCGCAGGAACAGACTCTGCCAGCGCTGCCTCAGACCGAACAGCAGCTCCGCCGTCTGAGATCATACAGCACACAAACACAGAGTCACCATAAACCACCAACACCTGACACAGCGAGGAGGGAAGTGTTCTAGTGGAAATGCTGACTGAAGTGCACCTCTCGGTGGAGTTTGAAGTGGAGCCAGTTGTCGATGCTGAGATGAGCCAGACGAGCTCTGGAGGGATCCTCCTCCTCACTGTCACTGCTGTCATCCACAGCCTCAGCTGCACACACACACACACACATCATTCCATAAAAGATCAGCTATGAAGCTTCTTAGAAACTAGCAAACAAAAAAAGCAATATGCTGACTAAAACACAATTCTCTTAATCAACTTGTTTGAAGAAAAAAAAAGCAATATTAAATTTCTAATTATGGTACATTTTGGAGAAAAGTCTTTCTGTCCCCACATCTACTGTAGATGTGTTTTATTAGACTGAATCATGCACTGAAAGATCTCTTCTAGACGTCACAGGATGTGACAACAATTACAATATTAAATCGCAGACAAACCTCTTTAAACACTGATGTGAAAGACATTTGTTTTATACATAAAAAATATATACTATAAAGGTGTTAAGCAGCACAGTTAGCCTGACGTGTTTATAGGTACCTCCTCTGTGGGCCGTAGGCTCCTGGAGGGCGGAGCTGGGGAGCTTGGCACTTCCTCCAAAGATGGCGACAGTGAGGGGCGTGACCACGGAGCAGCACCGGACACTGGCGATCCTGTGAGCACGGGTCATCTCGTCATAAATCAGCCAATCAGTGGGCAGGGAATCCACTGCTGCCGACTGACCATTGGCCGGAGGGATCTGGGTACAGAAAACAAGAATAAAACATCAGAAACCGTTTAAAAAGTATATATAATTACCAAAATTATTAATAATTAAACATTATGATTAATAAATGATATAGTTATTAATTCGGATATTTTATAACGGACAAATTTTTTTATGTAATATTTAATTAATAATCAATAAGTAATATTAATTTCAAAATTTATATTATAATTATAATAACTGATAATTAATAAATTACACAGAAAAAACAAATTGAAAAATATTTGTGTATAACCATTTTTTTAAATAATTAATAAATAATGACTATTAAATATTGTACATGTATATATATATATATATATATAAGAAAAATATATACTGTTTGTATATTAAATAGATTTATATAGAATATAAATTACATGAATATAAAACTTTCATTTAAACATACCTATACATATAATATGTAAAGAAAAACGTTTATTTTGGATGCGATTAATTATTTGACAACACACAAATATTGTCATATTCATTTTATTTTATTTTATTTTTTTTACAGAAGACCAGAAGTGTGTTTGTTCTGCGTTCACCTTCTTGTACTGCGGCTGGCTGAGGACAGAGGTCGGGTGGAAGCGAACCTTCTTCTCTTTGGAGCCCATGAGGCTCAGACTGTCCCGCTCCACGTGGATCAGGTTGGGATACATGCCAGCGACCAGAGCAGCTTTCACCACGGCCCAGTTCTCTGAGTTCTGATTGACATCACGGATATCCCCTCCACCTCTTGCTCGCACAAACCCTGCAGAAACACAATCAAATCAAAGAAGAAAAAAACAACAAAACTGATGTGATTCTCTCAAAACACTTAATGGGACGAGAGTGGATCTTTTTCAGGTGCTCAAACAGGTTCCTGGAGACCATGAACTGCAAGATCTCGGAGGAAATCTGACCTGTAGCTCGAAGCTGCCCCAAGAGCTGCGTTCGCATCCCAACGATGATCTCCATGGTGGCCTGAGACAGGAAGTTCTTCTCACAGAACGCTCTTTCCCAGCCATCACTGCGAGCCTTCTGCCAGGCCTGCGCCGATCCACACACACACACACACACATCTGACTACCACAAACTACTAGGACACTTATGCCATTACACTTTTTCATTTAATTAATTACAAAGTGTGCCAATGAATGAATCACTTAGCACACATCAGCTGAGAAATTACCTCCAAGAAAACAATCATTTAGAGTCATCGCTGTGTGAAATGAAAAAGCATTAATGATACACTTCAAACTCTAGCTTTAAAAAGAAATGTTCTGATGCTACTTTGCACAAATAATGTCTGATTAAAAACTAATGTGTATTTAAAAACATCAATAGTGGCAGTAGTTTTTCAAGCTTATCTTTAACATGTTCAGAAAAAAGGATTTTATTTAATCTATGCTTCATTTATCAATGGTCTCTAAGAAATGTAACAGAGCAGCTGGTGTGATGGAATCAAATGTGATAGTAGCAGACCTTATTTCAGGATTTAATTCCAATGCCATTTGATTAAAACGTCATATTTATGCCGCTCTACAGTTGAAGTGCTGACCTGGAAGGCGCGGAGCAGAGCCATGTGGTCGCTGAAGGTGTTGGCGGTGAAGCGTTTCCTGCACAGCATGGCGGCACGCTTCTGAGCGGCTTGAGCGGGAAGAACGAAGGGGTCTCTGTGGGCGAGTGTGCAGGCGATGGTGAGGATGGGGTCCAAACACTTCAGCACCACAGCACACAGAACCATCTTCCCTAAATGTGGCTCCACGGGCAGGTCAGCGAGGTGATAGCCCAGCTCCGTCAGGTTCTCCCAGGGGTCCATCGCATCGATGGTCTGCCAAGAAGAAGAGTGACTCTTATTGGACTGAAGCAGCTCAAATATTTTCTATTCCAAAAATCTATTTTTCGGTTGCTGCTGTGACCAGAAAGCAGTCATTGTCTGACCTTCAGCATCTGTACGGCGTGTTTGACCGTGTGCAGATGAGGCGGCTCAGGTGCTTTAGACAGGAACTCAGCGATTGGACAGGTGATGGGAGCCAGGAGTTTAGTGTGCAGACACAGCTCCTGAAACACACACACACACACACACAGATGCTTTATCTGTGGCTGGAGCACAGGGCTCCTGCACATGTGTTTGCACACGCGTGTACCTGCAGTGGCATGCGCAGCAGCTGAGGAACCTGATGCTCCAGCATGTTGTTGAACCTCAGGCGGCTGAAGAGATGGAAACAGACGCCCGGTCTGCAGCGGCCCGCTCTAAACAACACGTCTTCGTCAGTTCTACAATCACACGCTCATCATGTCTGAGACACAGACAGACGCTAAATTACCTGCCCTTCCTCTGCAGAGCGCTGGCCTTCGAGATCCACACCATCTTCAGCATGGTCACGTTATTCAGAGCGTCATAGGCTTTCTGTAGAACAACACAAGAACGGTCATTCTAGGCTAAAATTAAAACTGGATTATTAAAAAAAGGACTAGATTTGAGCAGTATATATATATATATATTACTAAGGATTATAGACTGATATTTGAGTTTAAACATCTTAATGCTTGATTAGTTTGATCTTGTGTCTTCTCCAGATGTTCACTGATGGACTGGAGTGCTGTGGATTATTCTGACGTCTTTATCAGACTCTCATTCTGACGGCACCCATTCACATCCATTACTGATCTGACGAAGACACGCACTCCTCCTGATCATCCTTCTCACCGAACCTCTTCTTTAACAGCAGACTGACCTCTTTAACTTTACCAGAGTCGATGACAAAAACAACATCGTTGACGGTGATACTGGTCTCTGCGATGTTGGTCGAGAGAATCTGGCGAATGAGAGGAGTTGTTTTCATTTAAAAAGGAGTCTGTGTGAAGTTTATAGAAATAAGAGAAACAGATACGCACTATTTTACGAACACCTTTAGGCGTGTTCTTCAAAACCTTCCTCTGGTCTGACGTCTGCATGCTGGAGTGCAGTATGAACACCTGGAACCTGCTGATGCACCGTTAGCTTATCAATAACCCACAAAGACATGCTTTCAAAATGTATTTTCTTAACAGAAGGTATCTGACTGCATTTAAATAGCTATTGAACTGCATATGATTCTTAAGAAATAAACAATCTTTAAAACACAATGACTGTTTCTGCCTCTGAAAGAAAAAAAAAATAGAAAATAATCTATAAATCACAGTTCACTTTAAATTATCCATCAAAATGCTATTGATCAAATAATCAGTCAATTTAAGCCCAATACTGTGTTATACTCAGAAAGACACCCCGCAATGTTGACATTAACCTGAAGGGATTCGACAGACCTTTGCTGCTGATCCGTGAACCTTTTATCATCAAAGAGGATGCGATCTCTCAGAGAGACAATCTCATCATAGCCAGGCAAGAATATCAACACTGCGCCTGAAAATAAACAATATTAACCTGATTAATACCTGTTTAAATATGTTGAGAGAATAAAAGTCAAAGTGTTGAAATGATGTAAAGGTGAAGCACAAGAACATATTCTGGCCCGAAAACAAAGGACAGAAAAATTTCTATAATCAAAAATTGGTATTAAGTATATTTAAAGCATTTATAGAAATATTTTTTTGTATTACAGCAATTAGAACTTAGGAACAAAATGGGGAACAAATACAAAAAAAAAAAGGAAAAAGAAATGACATTTACTCGTAAACAGCTTGGTAGGAACTCTAAATAAAGACAGCAGATATGACTGTGAGGTCTCACCCTCGTCAGAGCTCTGGAAGATGCTGGAGAGCAGATGAAGGATTAGATCCAGGTCCACTTTCTCATCGTCGAAGCTGTGATGATACGCTTTGAGCAGCTCCTGGTCCTCAGGATTCAGCTCTGATGCGGCTGTCTGGACCAGAGACGACTCGTCCAGCTGACCTGCTTCAACACACCATCTACACACACACACACACACACACACACACACCTTACCAACATACGCTCTGCACGAGCTGTATATATAGAATCTGTGAAATACTCACATGTGAGACTCCAGCAGATCTACAGCCTCAGTCTGATTGAAGTGTTTGGCCCAGTCCAGAGCAGTCCTGAAATAAACATGACATTTACATTTATTTACTTAGTAGACGTTTCAAAAACGTGACTGACATGTGCTGCTTGTTCCTGAACAGAGATCTGATCTGAACAGTTCAAGCACACCTTATTGATGATTGAGTTATGATGTGATATGCAAAGAAGCTTTCACTTAAAAATAAAGCAGTTCAAAAACCCTGACCTTGGACAACAAAACCAGCCGTAAAAAATTAAGATTTATACATGATCTGAAAGCTGAATAAATAAGCTTCTGCAATATTTGACAGAGACACAACTGTATGGAAATCGGGAATCTGAGGGTAGAGAAAAATCGAAATGCTGAGAAAATCACCTTTAAAGAAGATCTTATCAATGCATATTACTAATCAAAAATTAGGTTTTAATATATTTTTGGTAAGAAATTGACTAAAGATCTTCATGGAGCATGATCTTTACTCACTATCTTAAGGATCTGTGGCAAAAAATATAATAATTTTGACCAATACTATCTATTTTTGGCTATTGTGACTTATGTGCTCCGGGGTCACATATGATAAAAGACTGTACTATCTATAACTCATTTCACTAAATGGTTATAACAAACTAAACTAACTAGGATACCAAATTAGAAGCACACAATTGCTCATAGAAATGACGGAAGTTATCAAACCTGTTCATTAGAAGGGGGTGCCAAAACTTTTGTCCATATAGTGTATGATCAATGACTTGGTTCTTGTTTATTTTTTTAATGCATTTAGCTTTATGTAAACAATAATAACCCTGCTGGTAGACGTCAGTAACTGCTGTTACACCCATATCGGTCGTGTGTTGTGCGTTTCTGACTCCTCACCAGCCGTTGGAGGCTTTGATGTTGACGTTTGCGCCCATGCTGAGGAGCTGCTCCATCTGGCTGAGAAACCCTCGTCCGGAGGACACCATCAGCGGCGTGGCGCTCGTCTCACTGTGTTGGTAATCCACTGAAAGAGCACAACACACAAGAGCGGGAGCACATTAGACTTGATAAGCGCTATTAAAACTGTGACAGCACACAAACATGACACACCTTGGCTCTGACATCACGGTTTGGTAACGGTTCCTTTACCTCAGAAAGCACATGTAGTGACCACAAACTCGTTTAAATCAGAGAGGATCGGAGAGATCACAAGCTTGTTAAATCTTCTGCTTATCCCACAAACTAGTTTCTCTGGCCTACGGACGGATGTCTACTACTGACCGCTCTTCACTCACAAGATGCACATGACTACTGGTTAATCATGATTGTGACCTATCGTGCAGCACCTATCCTCCCCACGATCTACGCCCCGGGTTCCAGCCTTACCGCTGATGTTCTCGTTCAGGATCAGATTGAAGAGCTGCACGAAGGCATCAGCGTCTTGGTTCAAGAAGATGTTGGAGATGCAGGCGTCCATTTCTCTGAGCAGCCAGGGCTCCAGCGTGGCCACGTCCTTCTCGCTCTGCACACAGACAACAGAAACGCTTTGAAACCAGACCAGACTCCAGCAATCGCTGAACAGGACGTGCAGAGACAGTACCATCTGACTGAAGACACTGTCGCCACCATCATCCAGCAGATCGTTCTCCTGCAGGACACACGTGTGAGTCTTTTCCCTCGGAGCGTCCGGCTGCGGGACGTCTAGACGGGCGTCACACCACTCCGTCAGGGACGTCTGCCGTCTCTCCTCTGAACACACAGAGAGGCAGGCTTCATTACTCTAATCGCTTGTACACAGCAAGAGCTGTGAAATATTATTTCTGTGTTGAGCGCTAGATCAGTATTTTATTAAGATTGGAGGAATGATGCTGAACATCACAGAAATACACTTTAACACAGAACATTTATATTAGAACAAGATTTCACTGTTTTTACAGCATTTTGATCAAAATAAATGCAGCCCTGATGAGCAGAAGAGACTTCTTCTAGAAACATAGCACTATCCTCCCAAACCTCTGAGCAGTAGTGTTATTTAGCGGTTAGTGTCACCTTTCTGCGCCTCCTTCTTGTATTTGGTCATGTCTTTGTTGGTGTAGCCGGTGGTCCGCAGGATGTCCTCCAGAAAGAGCTGCTTGACCTCATACGGACAACCTTTGACTTTAAAGACAATTCAATGTTATTATTCAACACTCGCTTCTGGAAGCATCCAATCCAGGGAAGTTTTTGAAGTAAAGAGTAAAGATTTTGCACTGATTTTATCTTAACTTGTTACCAATCTACCTTTCTGAAGAGTTCATTTTAAAAGCTATGACTTTGAGCCAGTGTTCTTAATGCGGTCAGTGGTCGAAATAATTTATGCAACCGGCCCCAGTTCTTTATTAACCCTTGTAAGAGCCCCGTCTTAAAAACACTTTCATCCGATCTAAGCAGATCTCATTCTGATTTCTTAGAAGAGTTAGCATCTACACAATTGGAAACTCATTGTAAAGTGTTTTCTCCGTCATGAAGAGGAGGTTTGTTCTGCCTGCTCTCTTAACTGTGAATAACAGGACAGGCTCCGAAGTATCTGACGAACAGATTGACGTCCAGAGTAGCGCTGGACAGGATGAGCTTCAGCGAAGGCATCTTCTGGACCAGCTCCTTCATCTTAGTGAGTAAGAAGTCAGTCAGGCCGTCTCGCTCGTGCACCTCGTCCTGCCGGAGCAGAAAACATTAAGGTCCGGGCCAGAAACACTCAGAGAAGCGTGAGCCTGAGCTTGTGTGCTGCTCACCACGATGACGTGCGTGACGGTGGACAGGGCTTCGTCGCCGGACATCAGCGTCCGCAGCAGAACTCCACTCGTGCAGAACGTCAGCAGTGTTTTAGGAGAGACTCTGAGGAGCACGGTTCATTAGCACGACTGCAGTTATTCAGATGGAGACACTTCTACACAAACACTTCTCTCGGATATATCGGATACCTGCTCTCCAGGCGGATCTGATAGCCGATGGTCTGTCCGATCTTCTCTCCGCGCTCCGCCGCCACGCGCTCCGCCACAGCAATGGTGGCCAGCCTCCTGGGCTGAGTGCAGAAGATCCGGCAGGGAACCCCGCTCCGACAGCAGTCGTCCAGCAGGAACTGTGGGATCTGAGAGAGGAAGTCAGTTCAGGTCCGTTTATTCCTTCATTAAGAACGCCTCATATAATTAGCAGTACTGCAGCTCGCAGTGTAGAATCAAGTCCTCACCTGTGTGGTTTTGCCCGAGCCGGTCTCACCCAAAACCAGCACCACCTGGTTCTCTCTGATGGTTTGTATGATCTCCTCCTGACGCTCAAAGACGGGCAGCGCTCTTCGGAAACAGTCCAGCTCCGACGGGCTTCGCTTCTGAGGAACCTGAGGAATCCCGTGACCCAGACGACCGCTGGTCCTGCTTTTACTGTCTGGAGGAACAACATACAAACAACAAAGAGAAAAAAAACGTGGTTTACATTCAGATGGAAGAGCATGCTTAGAAATAACCAAAAGTTTTTTTTTTTGTATTTTTATATTGTATAAGATTTTTTTTGTTTGTTCGTTTTTCAGAATTCTGTTCTAATTGTAACCTTTTTCTGTCATCAAAAACTCTAATTAAATAAAATTATGAAACTTAAATGATTACTTTATTTAAACGTCACAAAAATAAAAACTATTTATTAAAGGTTTAACTAAAAATTAACTAAAGATTTTTTCTTAAATTATCACAATTTAAAACATGTTTAATAATCATTTAAAAATCCAAAAGTTATTCATTTTCAAGATGATGGCAATCAACAAATCATTTAATTTTAATAAATTAATCAAAGGAAATTGAGCAGTTTCTTTTGCTTTTGGGGTTTAAAGTTTCAACTTAAACAAGAAAAAGAAAATAGCTACACTCCTAAATTCTATAATTAATTTGACTAACATTTTATTTCAGAACTAAATTCTGTGGCACAACAGAAATATATTTAGTAACAAAATAAAACAGAACTTGAATGTTGGGGGTGTGTGAGTTAGCGTGTCTCACCGCTGGAGTCCGGGGAGGGGAAGACGGCTCTCTCCGTGTGCGGCTGGAGTTCACTGCGCTCTTTATTGGTGACGGGGAACCTCTGCAGCAGGCTCTGCACCATGTGTCTGGAGTTATGAGAGAGGTTACAGGTCATGATGGAGCGAGACGCCTCCGTCCCATCCTTCTTCCTCACTGTAAGATATCGACTGGAGCCTTTCCTGCAACAACATATTAATCACATCACAATTATCATTTGAAATAATATTATTATCCGTCTTGAGCAGAATAACTGTTGTTTTCAGAAGAGCTGCTTATAAATTTCACAACAGCTTGAAATGATCAGTGTACAAAGTGACAATTTAAGCAAAATAATGTTTTTAAAGCAGTGCAAACAATAATCATCTGAATAAGAGATAAACCCGCCAAGGAATCCACTCTGATTCAATCGGAAACCAATAAAAGGAAAACAGATCATGGAAGAAGTATTAAAACAGACTTCATAGTGTACACCAGCATGCTTTAGTACTGATGCATGAACGTCATTTCTGAATTGAACTCACCCTCTGCTTTTAGAGACGTAACCCAGGGACTGAGCGAGCCGATGTATGAACGCTCTCTCAGAATTGGTCAGTGAAGAAGGGAAATCCAGCTCTGTGAGACACAACAAGCTCTTTCAACTCTTAAAACAGAAATACCTGATATAGGGGTGCCCCACGATGACACTTGATTGGAGCTGCCCATATTTGACTTTTTTTTACCACATTTTTGCACTGATACGTAAAAAAACGTGTATATAAATATACACAGTGCACACAAACAAAAACCTTTATTTTGGAAGTAATTAATTGTGATTAATCATTAGACAGCACTAAAAATAATGATATAGTTGGATATAACGCAACATTTACTTATTACTGAATCAAAATCGAGTTTTGACCCATTGTATTAAAATGTTTGAAGCCGATAACGATAAGAGCTTCAACCTTTCTCCTCGCTGTACTGGAACCTCTCCAGAGCGATGTTCACAGCGATCTTGACCTCTTCATCGATCCGGATGTCTTTGAGTCCTCTGGCTCTCAGAGTCTGTTTGGACGAGTGTGTGTGGGATTTCTGGGCTCCACGGGACATTTCTGCCTGCATGCAAGAATACACAGATACTGCATCATTCTGTCAGTGACAGGAAAAATAAAGATTAGATTAGATTAGATAGAACTTTATTAATCCCTCGGGAAGGTTCCTCTGGGAAATTTAAATGTTCCATATATGCATACATTCTGCTTTTATTATTAACTTGATTTAGTATGAAGTGAAGGCTGATATCTTCAATTATTATATGATCCATCCACATACTGAAGGGGTTGTTATTATGCATGACTTATTTAGTCAAGTAACATTTAGAAGACAGTAAACAGAAGATATAAAGATGAAACCACACAAAATGTATAGAACTCAATATGAAGTACACTAAGCAAAGCTCAACGGACGCTACAATACTCCCTTTACCTCACGGACACCTCCTCAAATAGCAATAAAGGAGGTGCTGTGCCTCAAATGTGAATGAATATTGTGTTTTTGAGCGATGAGTCCATTCATGGAGCTCCGCTTATTCAGAAGAAAGCGCTGGATCTTACGCGTCCGGGGAGTCTGAGGAGAGGGAGGAAGAGGACACCGGGAGAAATCAGTCGTTGATTCGGTTTCTGTCGCTGATGCTCGTGAGTTTGTGTTTCTGTCGCTCCGGAATCGAAACTGACGCGACGCGACGCTACGGCTGCGCATGCGCAGGCTCAAGCCACTGACGTCAGAGGCGTGCGTCACAGTGCGCTAAATTGCAATACAGCTCCAAGTGGGAGGAGCTGGAGCTAGAGCTAGTGGGCGGGGCTTGAAGCGCTATCAGGCGCCACCAAGTGGATATTAATGTCAGTGCAAGTTCAACCGTAATGGAAGTAAATGCTTATCTTTCTCTAATATTTGTCATGATTATGATTTATTATTTTCAGCATGGCCAGTACCATTTTTGTGACTAACGGCATTACGTAAATACTTTATTTTAATAATGCTTTATAGCCCACAAATAGTGTAGTTTTACGCAAATACTTGATAAGAACATTACTCACACTATATGTGCCTTTTTAAACGTTGTATTCATGTAAGCTTGTCTTATTTACTCCTTTATAAGGATGAATAGTTTCCTGACTTTTTAAGTGGCTTTGGATAAAACCGTCTGCCATCTGTGCACCCCTTTTTAATTCATCAACTATTTTAAAGCATCTGATTAATAATGTAATAAATAATAATAATAAAAATGAAGTTTATTTAAATTGAATTTTGACTATAATTTTAGACAGACTCCACCTTCACGTGATTATGCTATTTTTTATGTTTTATTATTATTATTATTTTAAATGGAAATAAGTGACCAGTCCAGTAGCCTAAAACCAGCCATGCAACTTCATTTAATGGTCACATACTCCACTGTCCTACAAGTTTTTTGTTGCATTTATTCGTTTCTGTTAACCTAAAACAGCAAAATGTACATCTAAACACAAAAGAAATCTTAAATTTAGATAAAATGTCATAATAAGAAGTCATAAAATAATAAATATAAATATATTTCAAGAACACAACACTTCTTTTCACACAAGATTTTAATGGTATAACAATATATTAAAATAAATAAATATATTTCAAAAACACAACAC
>JAUMHI010000040.1:26880885-26895722 GCA_032359435.1 Enteromius unitaeniatus
AGTCTGTACAGTAGATACACCATTACACCTATGACCCCACAAAACATGAGTGTGTGTGTGTGTGTGTGTGTGAGAGATGTGTGTGTGTGATGACAGCAGCATCCTCATGATTCTGCAGGATGTTCCTCATCTCAGTAACATTTTAATAATACTAAGATATCACCGGACGCATGGAATTTAATTGATCTAAATGTAGGGCTAGTCTTCTGTTAGTTTTTCCCAGAACACAAATCAAGCAGGTAAAAGTTAATTTAGTCTGAAGAAGCCTGTAAACGTGCTGATGTTGAGGTTTCCTTTGTCAAATGAAGGTTGAAGCATGAAGGAGGTGTAAGGATGAGAGTGTGTATGAAGAGAAGAGAAGCCTGTTTGTTTTGTGTTTGATGGACAGCCTTCATCGCTCTCCTCCTCCTCTTCCTCAGGGAGCAGGAGCTGAAGGTGCATCAGGCTCGACGCAGCCTGGAAGAAGCTCTGATGGCCGACGGTTTGGCTCGAGCTGCCGAGTCCAGTCGAGACACACAGGGCAGAGCGGCGTGAAGACAGACAGGTGAGAGACCTCCAGCAGATTCTGAGAGTTCAGTCCATCTGACATCAGGAGGAGAAATGTGAGTGGGTGCCGTCACAGTGAGAGTCCAAACAGTGTCAAGGAAGAGTTATTATGGGTTATAGACTCGCATTTGAGTTCAAATCATCTTAATGCTGGATAGTTTGATCTTGTGTCTTCTCCAGATGTTCACTGATAGACTGGAGTGCTGTGGATTATTCTGATGTTTTAGCAGACTCTCATTCTGACGGCACCCATTCACTTCCATTATTGAGACACATTCCTCCCGATCTGATGTCCATCAGTGACCTCTGACCTCAGCAGCAGCTGTGTGTGTGTGTGTTCACGGCTGATCTCGGTGTGGCTGATGATGGAGTTTCTCTCCGGCTCTGAGCTCACGCAGACATCAAATATTCAGAGCCTCATTAAGACACAGTCACATCACTTCAGCCTCTTCATCTTCATCATCATCTTCTTCCTCCTTTTTTTTAAGGGAATTAATAGTTAATATTCTGATTTTGCTCCGTCTGAATGCTGATGCTCGTGAATAATCAGTCGGTTTAGCATCCGCTGCTTCACTGAGCAATAAAATATCAGGAATATCAGAAATATATCCGCTGGGTGGAATTAGTGCAACAGCTTTATTTCCACAAACTCATCTTTATTTTATTTTCTCCTGTGAGAACAGCTCTGCTGCACATCATGTGGGGTTTTAACCTGATGTTCACCCAGAATGCATTGCTCTTCTCTGTAAACATGCCTCAGACGGACAGCTTTGAGCGCTGCACATGTTTTCAGAGACGTGCTGTTACGCTGGTTTAATGCATGCTTCAGCGTTCAGGATCGTCGTATTCATCAAAAATCACACTATTTGGTGAAAACAATAATTGTTTTTCATAAAATGTGATATTCTAAACAGTACTTAAAATATTTTCCTTTATTTTACGTTACGTAGGTTTTTTATTTAGCATTAATATTTCTCACACATTACAAGAAAAGTTCATATGAAGTATTTTGTAAAATATTTTGCTATTTTACATTTATTTTTACACATTTTTTATTAATGTGTCTTTTTTTAACATCAATATTTCTCACACATTACAAAATTACAAAATTACAAAGTAAATAAGAGAACATTAATAAACTGTATTTGACAGCTTTTGTTAGACGATGTTTTTCATGAAATGTGAATAAACCATTTATTATGTAAATATTGTAAATATTTTTGGCAATAACACTTTTAAAATCTTACCAAAACTAATGTTAACCAAAACATTTTTATAAACGTGTAAGATTATAAACAAAATGAAAAATATTTTTTTAGTGTTTTATTTTGATTTAGTTTTTTAATTAGTTTACATTTTTACTTTTTTTATAGAGATTTTTAACATTAAAAATGTAAAATGAGAAGATATTCCGAACATATGTAGTTTTTCCTCAATCAGTATTCAGAATATTTTGTACTGCGTTTAAAATGTCTTGTATTAGGATTTTGTGTGCTCTCCTGATCCTGACTGATTCCCAGCAGAGGTGATGAACATTGATGAACTGATAAAACAGTGTTAATGCAGCACATTTCTTCAAGTTAAAATAACTGCCAAATGTGTAAATGTCATTCAAAACTTTCCAATTCCTGACTCTAAAAGAGTTATCCAGTATTTCCAGTGCTCCAGATTGATCCTGAACATCATATAAGACACAAGAAGTTCAGCTTCCCTTTGCTATAGCTCCTCCCCTGCGTCTGAAACTCATTCTGGATGAATGGCCTCTAATAGTTAGAGTTGTAGACTTATTGCTTTTTAGTTTCATAGTTTTGTCTGTTTATGAAGTGAGTGACCTGATCATATGTTGATGATTGTGATTGTATTCCACAGATGAAGTGTGTGTGTGTGTGTGTGTGTGCGCGCCATAGAAAAAAAGTGTTGTTTATCTCTGGACGAGACTGAATGTGTTTATGAGGCGACGATCGCGAGAGCAGCTCCGACACAAAACACAATTTAAATACAAATTAGCACACGCTCGGAAACCAATAGCTTTTGCATTAATTTCACTGGTGTGTGTTTGTAAGATAAATGAGTCTGTCCTCAGAATCCCTTCATTCAGACGGCGTGTGTTTGTTGATGCTGTTCAGAAAAAACATTGCATGCAACACCTTTTCCTGAAAACACACCAGAAAACACCTGTTACACCAAATATGAATATACTGATATAAAATAAAACATAACAAATCTATATATTTGAGCTATTTTCTCATTTTCATCCAGACAAATATATATGAAATAGAAATAAAAAAATGGTTTTATTATAGAACATTTAATCAAAAGTGTTTTTGTTACTTAAATGCAAGTAAATCATCTTTTCAAATGATTTCGTTCCATTTTTATTTACCTTAACATGACGTTCTGAATAACTAACACTAAACCTGAAATAAAAAGTTATAAAAATTATATAGACATTTCAAAAATAACAAAAGGCTCACAACACAATTACTAAAACAGAAAATATAAAGTATAAAATACAAACTAAGTCCCAATATTAATAACATATCAGTTATACTAAAATAAAAAAATAAATAAACAACAAAATTAGATTTACACAGACTGAGGGGGAACTAAAATGAATTCAAAGTATTAATAAAAGCTTGCACGGTAATAAACGGTGACTTTTTTTTGTTGAAAAATTAATAGAATTTTGACAAGATTTAATGAGGTTTTTATATTATGAGATGATTGTAACATGTATATTTTCTGCCTTAGATTTTTAATTAAATAAGAGTTTGAGAAAGCGAATTAAAACACATTTTGTGATGATTAGGTTTAATTGTGCTTGTAAATCTGTTCCATGTATTAGGCCCAAATTACTGAGGAAAAAAACATCCACGCAGAGAGAGAAGTGTTTTTATATCTGTTACTTGTAATTGAAGATGGCAGAATGAATTAAAGCTCTATATAACAAACACAGTCACGTTTACATTGTGTTTCAGTGATACTTATTAAATCTGCTGTAAATATGTTCATCCTCAGTTCCTCCGAGATCACGAGGAGTTGCATTCTGTAGTGAATGTAAAAACATCACAATAATCCACTGCACTCCAGTTACCATCTGGAGAAGACACAAGATGAAGTAAATCTGAGCAGATCTCTCTCCTGATTCAGACCAGAACACTTTTTCACTGGAGGAAGAGTTATTACGGTTCATAGACATCTTAATGCTGGATTAGTTGGATCTTCTCCTGATGTTAACTGATGGATTACTGTGATGTTTTGGGCTCTCATTCTGACGGCACCCGTTCACTTCCATTGCTGAGACATTGCTCAGAAAATGAAGTTGATAAACGCTGTTCAGCTTCTGTTGACCCTGAATATTCTTCTGTATATTTCCGTCTCTTTCACTCTTTCATGCTGAGTGGATTTTCTGAGCAGCCGGTATTGATCTGTGTGTATCTCTGAGGGCTTTTTAACATCCGCTGTAATGAAAGACTCTTCCTTTACTGAATCACTTGTTTCTACTGTACAGTCTGTGTGTGGTATTGTTCTACACTGACCCTACACCTAACCCTAACCCTTACAGCAAACACTACACACTTTTACATTCTCAAAACAACACCATTTATTATGGTTTTTTTTAAGTCTTTTGAATTACGGCATACCAAAAATGTCCTCATAAATCACCTTCATATTGTAATACCTGTCATACCCATGTCATTACACACATTAGTGTCCTCATGAACCACATAAACCCGCACACACACACACACACACACACACACACACACATCCTGTCCTTCAGAAGCCTGATGTTGTGCTCTATGTTTTAGGTTGGTCAGTGCACTGGAGTCCGGCTCCACCCACCATGGACGCCTGGATATGATGTCATCAGTCTGCGTCAGCGGCACACGTTCAATAACCCATTACCCATAGGCCTTTTTCAACTAGAGCGTATATTTTGATGTACATATCTATATATAATTGAGAACAATGCTTATTTTGTGTCAGACAGAAGAAAGAGGTCTGCTTTTATACGGGCTAAACACGGAGCAATACTTCCTCTAGTCCAGTCAGGTCAACTCTTCTTACTTCGGGCTGGTGTCGTCGCTCTCTTCAGGGTCTGGAACAAATGATTAATACATCTGCAAACGTATGAATGAAAATTGCTTATTTAAGAAAAAAATTTTATACCTTGAGATAAAAATTGTACATTTCTTGCATCATTCTAGAGTAAATAAAAGATTATATTCACAATTATGATATTGTGTTTTACTTCAACAGACTTTTATCTTCAGTTCTTTAATATATATATATATATAGAGAGAGAGCTATTATTATATTCTAATTTTAAATAAATTTAAATAAAAAATTAGAATATCAAGGCAAAGTCCATTTATTTCAAAAAGTGAAACTTGTATGTGAGATTAGTTCTTTACACACAAAGTGAATATTTCAAGCCTTTATTCTTTTCAACTTTGATGATTATGGATAAAAGACCAAAACAAAAACAAATCCAGTATTTTACCAAATTTCAATATTTCATGTGACCAATAAAAAAGGATGTTGTGCAGTGTGTAAATGAACTGTGTTATGAGCTCAGTACTCTTGCAGTAATCACGGCGGTCTGTCTTTCACACGGCTGAGGGGTTATGGTAGATTTGGTACTGTGGTAGCTGCTTTGATATTGGCCTTCAGCTCGTCTCTGTTTCCTCATCTTCCTCATAGATTTTCAGTGGGGTTGAAGTCAGACGAGTCCAGTTATTCCAAGGCTATTAAACCAGGTAGTTTTGTGAGCAGGTGCCAAATCCTGCTGGAAAATAAAAGCTTGTCCTGGTAGACAGCTGCGTTGACTGTGGTCTTGATAAAGATGGACCCACACCAGCAGATCACATGACTCCTCAAACCATCACTGACTGTGGAAACCTCACACAGCTTGACTTTTGTGTCTCGCCGGTCTTCCTCCAGACTCTTGATTTCCAAATAAAATGCTAAATTTGCTTCCATCTGAAAGCAGGACTTGGGACCACTTGGCAACAGACAGTACTTTTTCTCCTTATCCCAGCACAGACGCTTCTGACGCTGCTTCTGGTTCAGGAGAGGCTTCTCCAGCTGTAGCTCATGTCCTGCAGACGTCTGGATGTGGAGCTCAGTCTCAGTCCACTCCTTATGAAGCTCCTCCAGATTTCTGAATCACTCTTGCTTCACAATCCTCTGAAGGCTGCGGTCATCTCTGTCACTCTTGCACCTCTTCCAGCCAGATTTCTCCTTCCTTTTACGCTCCGTTAATATCCTTCAATACTGAGCTTCTTTTGCAATTGCCTTTTGAGACTTTTCCTCCTTCTGGAGGGCGTCAGTGATCTTCCCCATGATTCTGACGCCTATTTTCAAGATAATTTCAAGGCTGAGGAACGCTTTGCAGGTGTTGTGTGTTAATTAGCTGTCTAGATAACTACCTTATATAACTTATAACTTGTATATTAAAACAAAATTCTAACCTATCATTGAATTAAAACAATTGAATTGGGGAGAAAACCTCGTTGTGAAATAAATGTCTTTCTAAATGTCCAACATTCTCCAGTGAACACATGTTAGACAATGCCATGCAAACAAAACAGGGTTAATCTCTTATTCTGTGTGTGATTGTGAAAGGCTTGTTCTGGAGAAGCGGAACCCTGTATCTTCTGATGAATGACGAGCGGTCACAGATGACGGATGAAGGATTTCTCTCATAACGCTCATCAGTCTCTGGTTAATGTGTTTGTGACGTCCACGTCATTACAGAGAATCACCTGTTCAATCAGAAACATTCACACACTGCTCTTCAAGAACAAACAACAGCTTCACTTCAATCACCAAACCATCAATATCACACTCTACACAGCGTCCATACTTTCTGTAAGGCATCACAAATCATATTCATTCAAACATTTATGAACATCGTTAATGATTCACTAGCCATTTATATTCTTTTGCATTGATTTGAGTTTAATACATCTGATGTACTGGTCTGTTACGCAGTGTTGTGTTTTACAAATGAAGGTTCTTTCTTCACATCAAATCAAATATACTAAATACTGTTATTTTAGCCAGTTGCCATGGAAACACTTTTCCTTTTCATATGCAAGTTATATCAAGTTTAACTAAAATTGAAATACAAAGTAACTAAAACTAAATCTGTAACAACTGAAAATATTAATATATTAAAAATAAATCCAAAAATAAAATTTATTATTTAGTATTAGTATTATTTTACTCATACTGAAGTAACACTGAATATTCTCTCTCTCTCTCTCTCTCTCTCTCTATATATATATTAATCATAAATATTTATTTTGTACTTTACAATAGCTTTTATTATATAATATTTTTATAATGCATCAATGATCATTTCAGGTTCACAAAAAAAAAATTATATAGTATAATCATATTTTTTTATGTAAATATAAAATTCTTCTCTGTTAAACAACTATTATATTTTACCAATGAATGTTTTTCCTTCCAAACATATTACTGTAAGTTATAAAATAATTATCAAGTTTCAAAACTAGATGTGAAGTGATACAACTACAGGTTCACATTTACAGTGTCCGGCTTCAACTAAAGCATTAAATAATTCAGATCCCAAGGCAAGTTCAATATCATATCCCATCAAACCAAACAGTGTCTGAAGGCTTCATCTACCTTAATAGAGATGTAGTAATAAGTCTAAATTCCTAAAGTCTTCATTATATATTTCTATTTTGGCTATCTGATGTTAAACCAATTTCTGTATCATTAACAGCTGTCAAATATTGGTGCATTGGTTTTGTCAGGAGGATTAAAATAATTATAATAGTAGTATTAAAAAGTTTTGAAATATTTTTATTCCATTGCAAAATAATAATAATAATAATAATAAACATATCAAATCAGAGTTAGAATTAAAAAAAAACAAAATTGTTAGTCTAAATCTAAAACTTAGATTTAGAGTTACCAGAAAATAGAAATAAACCCAACAACAACAAATGTCAAAATTACAACTTTAAGTTTTACAGTTCAGTTATTTATTTTTCACAGAGTTGAGGAGAACTGCAAGAAGGAAGTCTGATTTGTGATTTATGTTTATATTATACATATATTTCTGTTTTATTGGCATTAATAGGCTTTTCTCAATCAGACATCATTCAGGCTGAAGTTGTTCTGTTCCACACCGAAGTGAAGCAGCGCTGCTTTAATTGCTGTCCGTCTCCAAACGAAGCTGCACACTAACACCTCTTCCAGCTGATTCATAACTTCTTGAAGTGTTTGATATGGTCCGACGGGTTGAGTTCATTGTCCCGGTGATCCAAACCAGCTTCATAAAGCAGCCGACCAGTCAGGAGCCTCATTAGACCTGATTAACCTACCTGTGAAAACCAGCAGCTTTAATGAAACTCTTCAGTGAGAGTGACAGCGGTGAATAACAGGGTCGAGTGTGTGTGTGTGTGTGTGTGTGTTAATTAGTGGCCGGCCAGAATAACAATGTTTTGACACTCAGAGCTCAGCACTTAACCGCCTCAAATGTGTCCTTTGTCCAAATTAGTGTTCAGCTCTCTTTTATTCACCATCTGCCAGCGTTGCTCGTGTTGTTTCTAATTTTTAAGTCGCTTTGGATAAAAGCATCTTCTAAATGAATAAATGTGACACAACATCTGCTTTGATCAGCTATTAACCCGAAGAAAAACACAAGAAAAGAGGCCTCTCGTCTCACCGCTGCCTTTCTCTGCCTCTGAGAAACAGATTACACCAGTAGTTTAATTAAAACATTTTTTTTTTTCATTCTTTAGATTTTAGTTTTTTTGTTAAATTAGGTTATTAGTTAAAAATTAGGACTTCCTTCTTGCATGTCTGAGAACAAAAAATTCACAGTAGGATCTATAACATGCATATAGACCAAGCAGCCCTATGAAGCTTGTTTCAGCCCATTAAAATAAAATAACACATACCATGAATGAAGGAATGACACATTTATATAGCGCTTTACAGTGTATGGGCATACAGCACCAGTCCCGGTTGAATAGTAAGCAGCAGCTTCTTTTAATAAGAAAAGCTCACTATCTTAAAGGTGGTGAGTGGTCAGCAGCAGACCGTTCCTCTATTTCTAGTCTCTGTGCACAGCCAGCATAGACTGCTCCGTCAGCTTCAGGAACCAGTCCTCCGTCGTTTTAGGAGGGTGTGGACAAGTCAGGACTTTTATAAAGTATATCTCTTTGGATTTGAGACTTTAGTCTTTACAGATCTTCTTTCTGCATCAAGAGCTTGTAATCATATGATCCCTTTAAACAGAGAATATGTATAATCAGAATTTCAAGATATAAACTTGCAAGATTCAAATTCATTTTTAAGATATAAACTCAGAATAGCAAACTATGGAGTCAAAATTGTGAGATACGTTTAGAATTGTAAGTAATAAATCAGAATTGCAAGGTGTAAAGTGAAATAAAGTCTCAATTAGGTTTTCAAGTTAAATGATGTTCTCTGTTCTGAAGCACAATAGGCCTTGGTTCAGCCCTGCTCTGGAGAATGAAGATAAATTAGAGAATTGATTTGCTTCTTTTAACAAATGAGTCAACAACAGAGCAGAGCATTGTGGGATGTGTGATTGATTTCACTTTTATGTAGTTCTTTCATGCCCTGACTTTGTTTTCAGAAAAGCCCTAAAATCAGGTGTCACTTCCTCCGTGATAACGTCACGATGCCATCACGTCAATGTCAGAGCTTCCGTTCGGTGGCTTTCTGCTAAAAATGCAGCGATGCAGACACAACTGAAGAAGGAAACATTAATCAGGAGATAACAGCAGGAAATGAAAGCATTAACGTCTTCCTGTGAGGCAGAGGCAGAATCAAGGAGAAACACTGAGTCGGCGAGCGCGCTTGATTATGCAGATGAAAAATGTCTTGTTAAAGTACATACAACACGGCACCAATGCACGCCGAGCGCGTTTCAAGATGAATTAAGTTAGTTGAAGTTAGCCAGTCGTGAACGTGGGTTTACTGCCGGAGGGTCGAGATGTGAAAGCAGCAGACTCTCCAATATCTGCTGTGACAACATCTGAGGAGGGTAATAACAGAGCATCCAGAGCAGCTCGTATCAGAGGAGACTCATTTGATGGGCCCTCATTAGCAGCATGCGATGATGCACTGTTGTATTTTTAGGGTTTGTTTGTGTAACGCCCCATAAGGGAGTATACGGCTGCAGTTAGACGAGCACATGTGAATCAGCTCCACTGCTTCTGTTTGGCTTTCACTGACTGTTGTTTGGTTTCTATCCGTCTATCTGTCTGTCTGTCTGTCTGTAAAATGACTGTTCAAATTCTAGAGCCACTCTGAGTGTAGTATCTCTCTCTGTCACATGTGCTTTCAGAATCTTCTTGTAAGTAATACGTATATTTTTATCCTTCTGCGCCATCGATACTGTCATTTGACAAACTGCTGTTGGCAGAGTATACAGTAGAGAACGAGTCAGTGCACACATAACCGCTAGAACACATAAAGCACACTAGAAAAACAAAGATTTACTGATGCAGTCAGTGTGCAGTGACTAGGATCACATTTATCAAATGTAGGTTGATTGCTCTCTCTTCACCTAAACTTTTATGGAGATTTTTGTCTGCTCACTGGAAGCTTTAAGATATTAATGCACCATTTTCTCTAAAGCTGCTCTGGAACAACATGGATTATGAAAAGTGGTAAACAAATAAAAATGACTTGACTTATTCTGAGGGCAGCTGGAGGGAAAACTAATCCTGGTTACCACACTTACCATGGAAAAAACACAGAGACACAATAGATTTACATTTATTCATTTAGCAGCCTCTTTTATCCACAGCGACTTACAAATGTGCAACATCACAAGCAATTTGTCAACAGCTACAGTACTCACAGTACACAAACTAGAGAAGAAATGCAGAAAAGAGAGGAAGAGAATGAGAACAGCTTGCTTTTAAATAAGAAAATGACTCATGGAGATGTCTAGACCACACAGTTCATTTTATCCCTATAAATATTCTGCCTCTGGTTGACCGTTTGGAGTGTTTTATCCAGTAAAAGCACTTTTATTGTAATTGTAGAAATGCTTCTTGTGTCAAATCTGATCATCAGGATCTTTTGAGGAGCTTCACTTTAAAATGATCCTCACAAGCCTCCTAAACATCTCACAACTTCTGAGGAGCCTTTACTTCTTCAGCTCTCAATCAGCATTGAGTTATATGTTCGGATCACTTCAGTCTCATCTCATGAAGACATATACCTGTGGCCTGTTCCATAAACCAAGATTAGAGAATAAGCCAGGTTTATTTCAGGAAGTCAGGCTTGTTTTTGGTAGATTCGGTTTCATAAATCAAACTTAAATAAACTCAGTTAACACGGCAACTTATGCTGGCAAGTTAACCTGGTCCGGGGCGGGCTAACTGTCAGGCTAAGTCTGAGTTCAGGCTTAACCAACATACCATTTATACTCACCTGCTGGTTGTTCAAAGTCATTTTAATGACAAAATGTACTTTACCAATAAATGTAAAAAATGCTAAGGTATAAATACACTAAGAAATGTTCAAAACTTGTGTTTATTTGGTGAGTTTGGTAATTAATTAATTAAAAGTATAAAAATAGGGAGCTGAACTCGTTTCCAAACTGAACTATGGCGTGTCCTTTCACAGATGAGGAGGTGGATGAGGGAGCTACTGTCATGCGGAGGGTATTTCAAGAAGAGAGACAGAACTTTCAGAGACAGCTCAGACCCGTTGGCTTTTAATGACAGCTACCTGTATGAGCGATATAGCTTCTCAAGAGATGGGATTGCATATCTTTGTAGATTACTAAGCCCACACAATGCAAATAACACACGCCGCAAAAGAGCGCTCACAGTCCCACAGACGGAGTGCACTGCACTTGTGGAACATTTTTGTACACCGTTGGAGATGCAGTGAATATCAGCAAAGCATGCACCTTTCTTTAAAAGACTCCTCGATGTGTTCATCACACTCCCTGGCCACAAAGCTATTCGTACCATTAAACATGTCTTTTAGGGAACAGCTGGTAAGTTCAAATAACTCTGTAAAACATAGAAATATTTCTTGACTGTTGAGTTTACATTTAAACCAAACAAACAATACTGGCAAGAGGTATGCTATTAGTCACTTAACAAATCGCAAAATCGCATTTTTTTTCTTTCTTTCTTTTTTTTTTTAAGTATATGTACATATATATATGTATATATATATATATATTCTTTCTATGCAGGTGAATTCTCAGGAGTTTTGCTTGGAGACAAGGGATACCTGCCTTACCTCTTGACTACAACACTGCCCATGCACACACAACAGGTCGTCTAGAGATGGCCTTTGGGCTGATAAAGTCAAGGTTCCAGTGCCTGAAGCACCTCAGAGTGACTCCTAGGGCATGTGACATTGTAGTTGCTTGTGTAGTGCTCCGTAACATTGCTCGTCTGAGGAGTGAGACGCAACCAAAGATTGTTGAAGAGGAAGACTGGGGCAATGAAGCAGTAAGGAAGAAAACAAACAGACAGACTTATACGAGACACATATGTGAATAATTATTTTACTTAATAATATAAACCATGTAGCCTTTAAAATTTCCCACTGGCCCCTCAACTTTCCCCTTAATTGAACAAACACAGAAGTCAAAATATTTCATGTTATTCTTTATTCAGAGTGAATCTGCTTGTTAGGGAGGAATAATGTTGTGGAAAGTGATCAAAAAGGTTGTGCTTTTTTTTTTCTTTTCCTTTTTTAAAATGGTAGTTCTACTTGTATTTTTCTGTAGCTGTTTCCAGCTCCAGCTCCCTCTTCTTCATATATACTTTATATACTGGATGTCAATATCAATTGTTTCCATTTGTTTAAAGGTGGGTAGTGTTTATAAACTCCTTTTATGTTTTCTGGGTTCTGTAGCAACAGATTTCAGTTATTTCATTGAATGCTCTTGGCACATTGTTTTCATTTCTTAATACTCACTTTGTCACATGTGGTCCCAGACTGAGAGGACTCTAGAACGGTGTCAGCATCCTGCAGCTAATAATATATAATATAATAAAATGATTTTTCAATGATCAATTTAGTAAGATCGCATGATCCTCAACTTACTGTTATGGAACCGTTTTGAGTGCGGATGTTTAGCTTGGCTCATTCAAGTCAGGTTTTGCACGCTTTTCTAAACGGCGTTTATGGAACAGCCCCCTGGAGATATAGAGCGACCGCT
The DNA here is from genome assembly GCA_032359435.1 of Enteromius unitaeniatus. Lineage (NCBI taxonomy): Eukaryota > Metazoa > Chordata > Actinopteri > Cypriniformes > Cyprinidae > Enteromius > Enteromius unitaeniatus. Next base: position 26,893,649 of record JAUMHI010000040.1, read on the forward strand.
GATATTTAGATCATTTTACATCAGTATCTATTGATCTCATTCATTTCAATGACAAGTTTCAGCATATCATTCATAGTTTTGCTCTGTTTGAGTAAAGCTGAGCAGTGTTTCCTCTGTTTTCAGACTATGGTTCAAATATGAAGAAAAATATGCAAACTCTTTTATGCAAAATATTGTAATATTTTGTCTGAAGCTTAATAAACTGTTCCATTTGTATCTTGTGGCGGTTCTTTCATGCTTCACAGAGTTCAGAGCTGATTCCTCCGAGGCTCGTGACAGGTTGTGAGGTTGATTCAGCGGTGAAGGTGTTAATTAGAGCCAGTGATTCCCATCAGTGTGTCTGAATCCCGCTCCTCGTTTGCACTTTCTTCCCAAACATCAGCTCAATTAAACCTCTGTGTGTCTTTCAGGAGCTTCAGGACTGACCTCCTTTACTTCATTAATACACAATCCTGTGTGAGATTCATCAGTCAGTGTTATTCTGGCTAAAACATGTTATTGTATCACTGAGAAGAACAAAGCTTGGCTGCTGTCTGATGCTGAGTTTGATGTAAAAGCACGTTCTGGAGGCTGTAAACAGGCTGAACTCAGACGTGTTGTTGACTGTAGAGCTGTGAGCTCTCATCAGATGCTGCAGTCGCTCATATCCGGCTCTTCTCTTTCATGTTGAGTTCAGCACGGTTGAAAGCGGTCGGCGAGATTCTTGAAGCCGGACCTTCATCATCTGAGCGCAGAGATCACAGCGACCCCAGAGACGCTCTTCATTACTGAAGAACATGCGTATGCATTCAGATCAAGCTCCTTCTGACAGAAGCAGTGCCAGGACTGCTGTCTTTACCTCCCTGCATTAGCCAGACGCTTCTATTACAGCAATGCTGCATCACATTAATTGTTCTATCAGTAAGGAAGACACCTGTGCTTTTAACCATAATTGCATTGAATCCAGACAGTGATTTTTATTTATTTATTTCGTTTAATAATATTATTTATAGTAATATTAGTATAATAATGTAATGTACTTTTTCAGTGTGCTTGTTTCAGAAGTATTTTTCCTTTCATTTTTCTTGGCGTTTGGGACTTATGAGCGTAAATCAAAACAAGCAGCTACAGAGTGGATCATGACATGACAATCTTTGATTTGAAGCAGCAAAATAAAAGAAAAACGAAACAAGATTGTGAGTTTAACAGCTTTATTGAGCATTGGGATTACAATCCCAATCAAACCAGAATAACACACAGGGAATAAACGCTCAGAAATGATGCAGACTTCGCGCCCTCGTATTTATAGTCCATAGACTTGAGGAACACCTGTGAGAGATCACAGAGGAAGGTACGTGGGTTTAGACAGTCCGGGTAGGAAGGTTAGTATTCGGGTGAGGGTTCCACAGAGACATGGCTTGTGACTGTGAGAGATCCCATCAAACAATACAGAAATATAAAACAACTTTTTTAAAGTTAATGATTATATGTATACGAACAATATATTCCAAAGTAATTCTAAAAATAAAAACAAAAATAATTATAATACTAAAATATATATAAACAATGAAACATTCTTAAATAATCTACTTCAGGGGTCCGTTCTTCGTACGTCGCTTGATAAATCCAAGATGAATCTTGACATCTAAGATCAGATCATGGCGCTAACTAGGAGCTCACTGATCCGGTTCTCCGAGCACAGCTGCTGTTGATGATTAGTAGAGCTGGATTGAGTTGTCTGGGATTATTGTGTGTCTGTGTGTTGGTTTAAAAGGTGACATGTATCGATAGTAGAAACACTGATCACAGCCCTTTGATTGGTTGAAGAAATGTCAAAAAATGTCAATTTCTCAAGCAGAACAAGATCTTTTATTAGAGGGTTGTGAAGAATACGACGGGGTATAGTGCCACCAAAAATAAACTAAAACTAGATTAAATTGAGATTAAATGAATTTAAGCATATTTGAATATTGTTGCGTCCGAGAGGCTGCCTCATTTTATTGAGATGAGATCTAAGATTAATATCAAGAATATAATATTTATTAAAAGACAGAACAGGAACAACTTTTAACATCAGCTCACACACTCAGACATT